>WYDI02026563.1:0-33063 GCA_009867235.2 Psittacus erithacus | reverse complement strand
AGGCTCCCTGGGGGGCTGTCGCCGCTCTGAGCTGAGGCTCCTGGGCGCTGAGCTTCCCCCGCTCAGGTGTTGAAGGCGGCCCCTCTCGAGCTGCTCACCTCAGCGATTGAAAGCAAATTTGACAACTGGCATCAAAATTAAGTAATTTTGTATGAGCAAATACAGCACAACATGTGGCTTAGCAGTAAGGGGTCCTGAGCACCCACAGCTTCCATTAGCTTTCTTTGAAGCGCAGAATCTTCAAAAGCAGAGCCAGCATGCCCTCAGGGCCTGATTTCTTCCCAGCCCCAGAAGCACTGAAAACTAAAGCATAAGGGTTATCAAAAGTGTGTGAAAATGTACTAGATAGATTGTGTAGTATAGAGTAAATTAATACTAAATGTGCATCTAGCTAGTGTTCCCTGCAGCTAGTCTGCCAGTGAGACACCGGCCAGGAGAGCCCTACAACTGGAAAAATAGATGGTCTGTGATACTTTCATTACAAAGAACCAGACAAGGTCTTACTGCTCACAGGTCCATGAACATATGCTTCCCCAGCACTAATGTTTTGTGACCTAAAAAAAGCAAGGTGTTCTAGTCTAAAAAAGAGGATCTGCGAACAATAGGATTCTTCTATCACTGACCATGTAAACACTGCAGTAAGAAACACAAGTATTCCTAAATGTGAATCTGCAGCTTTCTTGTGATGCCTGGATTTAATTTCCAGTAAGCCTGCACTACACAAGAACATTTTTTCCAGTTTTCTTTGGCTCCATTTTCCAGACCTTTGTATTTTGACACAGAGGAAAGAAAACAGTCCATGCAGTTTAGAAACAGTGTATTCTATGGATTAGGGTAAGACATATCTTAAAGATACGAACTGAACCATCACCTCTACCTCTACACCTCCATGGACTATTGCAAATATTTTAGCCATCATCCTATCTTCATTTCTGAAAACAATGGTGCTTTAGGATCTGGCCATCCCTTCTTGCTATCAGCCTAATTAAAAGCTTCATTAAATGAACTGTTTCACTTTGTACTGAAATGAATTAGGAATACTTACATGATCAGTCAGCTGAACAGCAGATAATGAACAGCTGAGAGACAGTAACAACCTGAATCAGTACAGCTGTTTAAAAGGCATGGGCATCACTGTTTTCCAAAATTTGCCACGTCATCACAAAATAGATAATATGCTAATAGAGACACCTCTCCCACACCCAGATTTCCCAGTTACCCTTGTGTGGTTTGCTACACCCATATGGGGTCCAGGACAGACGTAAGAGCAGAAATCAGACTCTCCCCTTGCTGCACTGACTTCTCAGCTGACCTCACCCCTGGGTGCTACTCTTGCAGTAGCACCAAGCAGGTTCCTTTTTTATCTGAACTACCTCTCACAAGCTCCTCTTGACAAGCACTGCAAATGCAATTTTGTTTACAAACAGCTGTGAGGCTGATTTTATTGTTGTCCATAAAGTAACTGCATTTGCAAAAAAAAAAAAAACAAACACACAATAAAACAAAAACAGAACCCAACAAAAACAAAACAAAAAAACCAACAACAAAAAAAACACCAACAAAACAAAACCAAATGAAACACCAAAATAAAAACCTTAGGCAAAGAAATGTCACAGGGGAAGTCCTACCAGTTTCGTGAATGCTCATCTAAATACATTTTGGCATGGGTGTCTGAAAAAGTGACTCATGCAAAGCCCCCCCATGTTTAATGAATGCTTCTGCCATTCACTCAGACTGTCACATGTGACTTGTCTACACTACACCATTGGCTCCCAACAGACTATAGCCATGCACAGCCACAGTGAATTACTCTCAAGTAGCTCTACACCTGAAAGTTGTCTGTATAAAAGCCTATGTGAACTCTTTCTTTAAGTAACAAACAGATTTATCAAGACTCAGATTCTCGTGTGAAGACAAAAGCAGAGCTGTATTTGCTGAAGATAGTTGCTGTGATTTAGATAAGGTATACAGAACTACAATGAAGAGCTATCTGTTCTGCACAAGCCATTGATTTATGGACACAGTGGCCTGAGTAATGAATTGTATTTCCTAAAAGGGTCATCCTACCCTGACTACCAAAGCAGGCAGTATGAGCTTATATCACACATGAGAAAAGATTCTCTGTATGTACATACAGAGGTATATGATAATCTTTAACACAAATCCACCCCAGAGACACAGGTGAATAGAAAAGAATCTGAAACAAACTCCTACTTACTTGTAATCCAGGAAATCAGACTAAAATTCCCCAGTGGGGTTTGGGTTTTCTATTTGATTTGTTTTGTTTTGTTTTACAGAGAAAGACAATCCATTCTCCCAAGATGAGAAGATGCTGTATGCCAAATGCCAGCATGGAGCACATTTGTACAGCCAGCTTCTAAAGGCATGAATATAGGAAAGGGCTTAGTGGAAATACTGACAGAAGTTTAACCACAGTGGGCCAAAGTTTGCCTTGTGTAGGTACAGGCAACTCCACTGATGCTAATGGACTTACACTAAGGCTAGAGATGGGCCAATACCTCCAGCTGGCACAGCTAAAACCTGCAGATAGAAAGACTGGTCTGGAGGGACTGGTTGCTCCTCCTTGAACTTGTTGGGATTCATGTTCATCAGAATGGATTGCATCAGTTCCTTCATGAATGAGCACCTGAAGATTCACCCATAATCAGCTCTAAAGAAACTCAATGACAGCTTTTCATATGGCCGTGATTATGGATTACAGTGCTCCTAATAAATTGTAAAGCTTGAGGGATGATAATGTATCCCTCACTGTATGGATACATAGATGGATACATGGATACATAGATACATAGAGATGTATCTCCATCAGCTTTCATTTTGCATGCAGTGCTATGCTTTGGGGTTGTTTTTAAGACCACACAGGGATTCTGACATCCTGTAAATGGAAAGCTGGAGCTGGTTTCTGAATGTGACGAATCCGCTCCTGAGGACCATAGCTTCAGCAGGGAAGGAATGATCCAGCTCAGGGAAAACAATGGTGCATTATCAAATTAATTTCACAGCACAGATTACGTGAGATTCCCCAGAGTCCCTCAAATGCCAAAACACAATCCGATTGTGTAGATCAACAGTACAACTGCTGTCATCAAGGATAAATTAACTGGCCAGACTCATCCCCTGGTGTAACCTCACTTGAATCACTGAGTAAGACAGTGGGATACTGCAATAGACAATTTTAATGTGGAATTTGACCAACTTCAGGATTTGACAATAAGTGGGATTTCCAATCTATGTCTAGATTACTAGATTCAAAAATATTCCATAAAATCCTGCTCCAGGGAAGAGATCCACATAAGCATAAATTTTGTCCATATGGAATCCTACAGCTTTGAAGTAAATATGCTTGCTCCAAATTCATCAACGGAATGACAGTGGGTCGCAGCAGGAGACCTTTGAATATTGCACACACAGGGAAGCATAAATACTCATATGCAGCCTAACATAGACTGTATCAGTATCATAATCAAATCAAAAGTGATTCAGGCAACAGTCCTGCAAAGAATTCTGCATGGCATATTTAGAAATATATCTTTTGAAACATTTGTTAAAAAGCTGTTCTGAGCAAAGCAGCTTTATCTTAGCAAATGCTGAGTAGCTTGAAGTGTGCACATACTGAAAGAGTTCAGCACAGCACAAGATCTTGCAACACTGTGGAAACCAATATGACAGGTACACTAGGGATTTAAATAAAGACGTTCAGAGTTAAATGTATCGTCTGCTACCATGAGCCAAAAGATGAAAACTTTCTGACTGCAACTTCTGTAGCTTCATTACAGCCTAAGTCCCTGCAGATGAAGCAGACACTCAGCAAGTGCTACACAAGCAACTTGCAGCCTGAGTTCTACATTTCACACGCTTTTAATTCATTGGCATGGTCTAATGAAAGATGGTGCTGATTCACAGTTAAAAAAACCCTGGTGATACAGAAAAGAACAGTGATATCATACATGGCATAAGAGGTGTGGAACAAGAAGTTTAATAATGCAAAGGGCAAGATCATGTATTTAAAAACCAGCAACAATATTGCGGATATCACTGACTAGAAAGAGGAAGAAAAAGACCTGGGTTTATAACTGTATTCACGAGCACCTGAGGCATTTACAGAGCATAGTCATTAAAAAGACAAATGAAACCACATCATTGTATTAAATCACATTTTTTTCTAGCAGAGGTGGGAAAGCATTAATGGAGTTGTACAGTACAGTTCTGCCCGTTACCCAGTGAAGAGGAATTCAAACTTGAGTAGGTCCAGAGAAAAGCCGCTTATGCTATCAGACGCTTTATGAATCCCATGAGCTTTGATTGTTTAGCCTAGTAAAACAAAAGCTGAGAGGGGAGATGATTACTGACATTATTGATGATAAATATATCAGGTATAAAAGAGCTATTTAGGTTAAAAGAAAGTGTACAAGAAAATAAATTATATAAGCTATCTCTGAATAGAATTAGCATACATCTTAGAAAATATTTCTGACTATCAAAGGACTGAGTTTCTTTGACAGTTTTCCAATGAGAATAGTGGGAACGAGACACCTGCATAATTTACAAATGGGTCTTCCTATATAGTCCTTCAGACTCCACAGCCCTGGTGAGGAACCAGGGTCCCACTGTGCTTGATGCTATCCATGGGCTTATCACAAAATGATGTACTTCTACTATATTGTGGCTTTTCCATGTCTTGTCTTACCTGATAGATTCAAAGGACATCTTACTTGAAACTTAATAAAACAATCTGGACAAAATTTAAGACAGGACTACAAGAAGGACTAGAGGGGAGGAGGAGCTGCGGAAAAAAAAATACTTCAAAAACAGGCGTGTGGGTCAACTAAAAAAGTACAAAAACTACAATCTAAGCAATAGCTATGCCTAGACCATTATAAACACAACAGTAAACCTTGTGGTAGCATGTTACCACTTGTCAGATGAACATAAAAATTAACCCTGTGAGTGCTCCTAGCCCTCAAATCAGAAGTGAAGTATGTTAACCTAAATAAAACAACCTCCAGCAAGATTCTGGAGATGAGCACCAGGGGTGATAACACCTTCCTCCAGCTCAACTCCAACTAAAATAACACATTTGATGGCAGCCTGCACTGCACAGAGAATCAGCCAGCAAAAGTAACTCATTACACTGTGGTCCCACAATATAAGTAGTCACATCAGCATACTGCAGGCAGCTGCAGTAATAAGCCTTCCCCAACACTTATAATTCTATATCGTATATGCATTTGGGGGTGTAATGCATAATTTGCATGACATAATTAGAAAGCTCTACTTATTTCTGTGATTGATGCTCTAAAACTACTGAGTGAACTTAAGACTTTTTAAGTTGTTAAATTGCTTTTGTGAACTAACCCAAGCAGGTCTGAGTAATCACCCCTTCATGTTCATGTATTGTTCATTCAGTTCAATTAAGTTCTGCTGTATAATGAAGAGGAGAAAATAACCAGACAAAATGATTTTGTAAGAATATGGGTGACAACTAATACAGTTTATGAAAGAGCAACAAAAATGGTAGATTTTCTTTAAATCTTTTAAAGAAAATAAGTCTGAGACTTATTAAGGAGGCAAGATATGTATTATTATTGGTTGAATTATCTTATGCTCAGAGTAATGAAGTATTTTGTGAACTATTCTTAGGAGATATTCCACCCTGTCCAGCAACATAGTCACGTCAGGAGTTGAAAACAGTACCTGTTTAAGAGCATATCATAGAGATGCACAAATATTTCAGGAGGCAAGATAAGAAATACTATAACTGATTGAAATGCTATGGAGAATTACATGCAGACACAAATACAGGATATCTTGAGCATTCCTTCATAGGGAACATCTGGAACTCTCCCTTCTGGAGTGGAGGTTAAATAATCCTTGTATGTTGTTTGGGTTTTACTTTACCATCTACCACTATGGTAGGAGATAATCAGTGAAAAAAATAACAATACTGTTCACGTCAAGGACTAAAATGGATCAACTGACTTTTCTGGGCAAAAAATATGTATTATCTTTTGCTGAGGCTTACTGGTTTCTTGGTGAGCTTGTTACAAGTCTGAGGAGGGTAATTTAGAAGACAGAAGTTGGCTGATGCGCCAAGAAGGAATACAGATCTGTATTCTTCAAACTCATCAATCCTAATTCTTTGTATGGAGAAATTTCTCCACAGACCCTCTCTCTTGGTGTAAAAGCTCAGGAAAATCAATCAATATACTCCTCTTGTTATTTGCCACACAAACACATCCGCTGGCTGTGGCTGCCTTGGTCCCCTTGGTGATGTTGCTTAGTGCCTACTCACACACAAGCCCAACATACCTTCCTCTGGAGGTTTATTCTACTCTCTAACTCACCATGGCAGCAAGAATATAAATTGCTCCAATTTGCAATCTGTCTTAAGATTCAGGGGCTCAAAAGCAAAGAGCACTGAGATATGAAATGGATGGATACTGACCATGATAAGAGAATCTGTGTATCAGAATTACTTCTTACCTTAAAGACAATGACTCTAGCAACATCCTATTCTTTGGCAAAGGAACTTAGGACATGAATCATGATTATCACCCTCAGTTCTGTGTTGAAGATCTGATCGTATCTGACTCTTCTCAGTTTGTGAGGACCCAGACAATCATGCCCTGAGTCAAGATCTGCAGAATGCTATTCATGTCCAAGCCATGACTAACAAGCCATGCTTTTCCACGCCATCAGCAGAGGTGCCATGACCATGAGTTCCTAGCACCAGTGGTTTCTTTGTACACATGCTGACAGATGCAGCTACTGTTGATCTATCAGTGAGCTCTTCACCATCAAGAAGTCCACACAAGAAAGACAAAACTTCTTACACATCCATCTTCTTCAATTTGCCAGGAACACCACAAGGAAGAGCGTGAAGCAATACTAACTGACTGGAGAACAGATGAACACTTTAACATTGTGCTGCACGGGCAACACAGTCAATTCCTGCAGCAGACGCTCATTTGATCAAAAGTGGTTCTGCTGGCAATTTACTTTTCTTGATCCTACAGAAAAAGAGTTTTAGTCTCTGTTTTAAGCTTGACTTCTCTTGCTGCCCTCAGGAAAATCAAGGCCAGATAAATGATTTTCAAAGACAAGACAGTTTCTTTTTTTCGGATTCAGAAAATGATTTTGTCTTGATGAATAATACAGGCTTTATTCGTTTAACTCCACTCAGAGCTACAAAGCCGTCTGCTCTCTCCAGGTAACCAAGGACACATGCATTTTTAACACACCTGTCTCAAAATGAGCTTGCAGGGCAGGCAATAAAAAAATCCATCCTGTAACTTGGATAATGAGATATGGAGCCATTCAAAACCACTCAACATGCAGCTCCATGCTGCCACTTCTGCAGATTCACTTTATTAAAGGCTGCCTACCTTGTAAAGCATTTCTCTTTTTTGTTGTTGTTGTTATTTTGGTTTGGGGGTTTGGGGTGTTTTTTTTTGTTTGTTTGTTTGTTTTCTGTTTTTGGGGGTGGGAGGAGTTGCACAGAATTGACATTTTCATATGCATCACATACTACCAAAGCTCCACAGGAAACTGAGACTTCTCCAGAACATACAGAGAAACTTAACTGGTTACTCCACAAGATCAAAACACATATAAGTTCACAAGAGAAAGTTACAGTCTCCTCTGAGTTTGCTGGATCTAACATCAATGCTGTCTTGACATGACCCTTTCTCTCTCATTTCTAATTCCATCCTTGCACCCACACACCAAATTTCACCTCTCCACACTGTAACTACTTGTGCTTTCGACATCATATCCCAGCGTGTTTCATCACTCAACACTGGATCCTGAGCAAGGCCCCATGTCAAAGCAACAAGTAGGAGCAATCTGAAAACCACACAGGTTTCAGTAATGGAAGACAGCAAGGAACAAGCAAGATCTTATTGCCAAACAGCAAGGAAAATTAATGAGGCTTTCAAATGCCCAACTGGCAGTGTTAGTGCGTTAAAAGAATGTAAAAGAGGGGAAAGGACCATCTGCCTGCCAACTATGAGTACTCTCTGGCTGGTGCTAAAAACTCCACTGACTGCTGAGCTTGAAATTCAGGTATTCAAGTTTAAGGGATGTGTTCAAGACTTTTATGAAATGAATGTGATTTACACCGAAAGACACAGCCAGTGATGCTTTTTATCCTCTCTTGCTTTTACTAGTATTGTTTCTCTAATGGATTCTCTGGATCTTCAGCCACTGGTAAAATTTCAGGCTTCCAAAAAAGGATTCTTTTTAATTTACAATGAATCATAAAATATATGAAACAGTGGTTGATGTATAATTCCAGATTGCTGCTGAAATAAAAGAAAATGGCAGCCTAATCATCAAACTGAGTGATGGCAATGATAGTCTAAAAAGGAGTATTTTCCTCTGAAACCCTTTTACTCTATGTCCAGATTCAGATATGACACAGTCAAAAGGAAGGCTACTCTAAGATTTGGTGGTAGATGAGCCTATTTTAAAGATAAAACACCATTTGACACAGTAGTGCTTAGTATTTGGCTTCTGAAGGTTACAGCAATCACACCGACAAGTGATATTACCCCTAACTCACAGCTGGGAAGACTGATGTATCTCAGCTACAATATATTCCCCCACTCACACACACCCATACACCCTTTGGGAAAAACAATCTCTCATGCACAAGCCTTCATTCAGAAGCTCTCCTGACTTATCCTGACAAGCAAAATCACTTTCCTAGGGCTACCACACAAACATGCACTTTAAAAAAAGGGTTAGTGGCTTCCTACTGCCCAGACTCATTTGGACTCATTTAGCTTCAAGACTGTGGTGCCACAGGTATCCAGTACACATAAGGTATTCACAGCACATAAGATGCACAAGTGGCTTTATCAAAGGACATGCTGGAGTTTGAGCTGAGCATTAATTAGTGGCACCAGAAGATATACATCTCCAGAGTGAAGCTTGAAGCGGCATAAACAGCAATTTATAAGAATGAAGTTTACACTGATCATTGATCACTGACACAACGTGGTTACAACGAAGCTATCTGCAAATACTGGAAAAGAACAAAAAATCTAAAAAGAGTTAATTGTGGGAAGGAGAAGGAAATTAAGGGAAGTTTAGGCTGGTTGTTAGACAGAGTTCACTATTGGTGAATGGTATGCTTCCCGAGGACAAATAGATGCTTAGTTATTTGAAACCAATGGGTGTAGGTGTAAAGGGTTTTGGGCTCAGCCAGAACATTCTGGAATTGGCCAGAACATTCTGGGATCAGCCCTAACATAGAAGGGAGTGGCCAACAAGAGGGCAACACATTGTGGCCAATTGGAGGGTGGTCCAGCCAATCCTGTTAGTAGCTTGTGTGCGTGAATAAAGGTGTAGTCTATATAAACCGTGTAACCAACAGCAAAAGGGTCTCCAACAGTAAAGAAGTCTTTGGCATTAAACCCTGCTGGAGTCTGTGTCTTCAATCTCCACAAATGGCACCCTGCATCAGGGACTAAAAGGGCGGATGATAGAGCTACAGTGGAGAGCTGCCTGAACAAATAAGCAGCAGAACCAGAGAGCTGCCGCGCGGAAGATACCCAAACACAGTTGAGCAGTGGACCAGAGAGCTGCCTTCCAAAATACAGTGCCGAAAGGTGAGCAGTCAGGAAGGATGGGTTCTCAGCTTTTGACTGAGGAAAGGACAATAAGCACTGTTTTGCTTCAGGTTTTAGCCAAGCAGGGAGTAAAGTATGACGAGCATGCCATACGCTCCCTTTTGTCCTGGCTCAAGGGGCGGGGCTTAGAGGTAGACTCCACAACTGCATTCGGATTGGAAGCATGGGAGGCAGCTAGGGATAAGTTGTGAGATGCCTCTTCCCTAGGAGACAGTGCAGTAATGCCGCTCATGGCTACTTGCAGTGTAATATATGAAGCACGCAAAAAGATACAATGTCCTAGTGCGGATGGGAGTACTGTTACAACATCTCCTGGCGCGAATACACTGTCTGACTCTGGCGTGAATACACCATCTAATCCTGGCGTTGATACACCATCTAACGCACTGCCGTCCCTGTCTACTGCCTCCGTTCTACCTGCCCTGGAGGATTTGACTGTGGGGAATTACAATCCTGCTGATCACTGGGGTCCTCTCCAGCATCAGGCTGCAGCAGAAGGGAAAACAGTAAACTTAGCGCTTCTTGTTAAAAATGAGCTAGTAGAGCCCAGTGCCCCGCCTCCCACAGAACCCCCACCGGTCGCTGCCGTGGCTGCAGAGATTGAGGATGGGGATGAAATTTTTGAGCCAGGCCCTATTGATCCCTAGAAGGAGCCTACCCTCAGATCATCAGAAATATGCGGGAGGAAAAGTTTTAATTGCACTTGATAACGCTGAAACTCCAGAACACATTTATGAGGAGCCTGTGCACTTTCATAAGACTGCTGTTGCTGCTCCTAAGGTTCTGATGCCTGATAATTCTGATGCTAACCTGGATAGTCCTTGTGACCCGAGGCCTCTTGATCCGGAAAAGGAGCCTGATTTGTATTCCCCAGATCCTCATGATAGATGGGTTGCTGTAAAGGGAGAAGAGTGAGATGGGTGGGGAATGCGGATGTATTGTGTGCTTTGCCTGTGGTGTGTGTGCCAGAACAAGAGCCTCTGTGGGAAGGTCTCTCTTATGCTCTTATCGAAGATATAAGGCAAGCGGTGACGGACCATGGAATTGGGACCCCCTATACAACTCATTTGATACAGTCTTTCTGTGATGCTCATGTACTAGAAGTTGGTAAATATAAGTATGTCCATGTTTTTGTTGACTTGCAGACCTTTAAAGATACTGCTGGCCACTTCTTCCGATGTAGGCTGGCCACCTGCATCGGAATGAGTGTGCACTTCAGTCAGTATAAAAAAAGCCCAAGCCTCATGCGATGTGGGGGAGGCAGAGCCTCCGCAGGGATGCCCACTGAAGTTGAGCATGCCACCTCACACTGCGATGATGCTGTTCAGAGCTGGTTTCCTGATTGTCTTCACAGGGTCCTAGCACCACATTCTGTACGTGGGACCGTGTAGTGCGAGTAATGATTGTCTGGATTTTGTGTTTCAAATACTGTAGTTGTGTGGAGTGTGCTTGTGGGATCCCATAAGTGTATGTGTGTGCTGAGGGCAAACGGTGTTCTGTGTATTTTTTGTTGCTGGGTTTGTGTAAAGGTTTTTAACGGGCGGTAGATCAACATTTCGGGCAAGAAAGATTTAATGCAGAAGTGCAGTTGCCAACAGGCCGATGTTTGTAGCCTGGCGAATGGGAGGAGCCCTGCTTAGTGTGTTTAAAGTAAGCTGGGGGTGAATCCAAGACTTGGAGAAACAAATAGATCAGCTGAAACAAGAACTGCTAACTGAAAAAGCGAGAGGGGTGAAAAAAACCAACCAAACAAACAAAAAAAATCCTGGGGATCAGATCTAGTCCAAATCCCCTGCTCAAGTGAGGTCATTTAAAAGATATATAAAACAAAAAGGGGGAATGATAGGGGAGACCCCAAATGCACGAATCAACAAAGTATTGTTTCTGTTTTACACACGGCATGAATGTCCCCCCAGTGATTAGGTATTTTTCTGCACTAACCCGTGTAAGCTCAGATCCCATACTAGGGAAAGAACCCATTATAGTAATGGTAAAGTCTTTGGAAAATCATAACTGGGAAGGTCCTTTTACATTAATAACTTGGGGAAGAGGCTATGCTTGTATCTCCACAGATCACGGCCCACAGTGGACATCAGTGAGGATGGTACATCCTGCTTTGGATCCTGCTACCCCTGATCGTAATACCCAGGACACATCTTGAGCATCCTGACACCATGGAACAGCACCAATATTTGAGTGACTCTAGCTAAATAATAAATCAAACAACCAAAGTTTTAAGTGCCTTAGCAACAGGGAAACTGGTTAAGTTCTTGGGGTTTAAGAGGGCAGATTTTATCCCTGATAAAGGGAGGGTTCATACTGTTAATTGTTGTGTTATGTATTATGTTTATTGTAACTTGTTTTTTGGGTTGTTTGTAACAGTGTTGGAAAAAATGATAAAGCAAGTTATGTTTTTAGAAAAACAAAAAGGGGGAGATGTAGACGTAAAGGGTTTTGGGCTCAGCCAGAACATTCTGGAATTGGCCAGAACATTCTGGGATCGGCCAGAACATTCTGGGATCGGCCCGAACATACAGGGGAGTCGCCATCCAGAGGGCAACACATAGTGGCCAATCGGAGGGTGGCGATGTTTGCTTACAGCCAATCCTGTTAGTAGCTTGTGCGCATGAACAAAGGTGTAGTCTATATAAACTGTGTAACCAACAGCAAAAGGGTCTCCAACAGTAAAGAAGTCTTTGGCATTAAACCCTGCTGGAGTCCGTGTCTTCAATCTCCACAAATGGGAGAAAAAACATTGTAGGGAACAATCCCATATTAGCAAGGGATGAACTAAATAGGCTGCCAGCCCTTTTCAAATTCTAATTAGCTTATGATTTACTAATAATTCTTATTTGGGTCAGAAAGTCAAAAGACCCCCACCATTCTGCATACTAGTCTCTACATACATACTTTACATGACAGACAAAGAGCGCAAGTTTTCCCTTGTATCTCAGGAAGCTGTATCTGTCACCTTGCAATTACTGAAACATTGTGCAGTGAAGCCTTTTCACCACAGAGATTTTACTTTCTAAATGATGGTGAGGGTCGCTTTAACTAGACCTGCTCCTTGCAGTTTTCAAAACACCAGAGCAGTTGCACCATGTTTCTCTGAGCCTGAGTTTGCCTGGAAGCTATATCTGGATGAAGAAAACAGGTTGTGATTAAGATCTACAAAGATATCTGGAGCAATTTTGGGCTGCGTCTACAGTTCGCATTCCTAACAACTGAATGCTCTTTCAGCTCAGGCTCCAAACTTCAAGACACCTTGCATCAGCATGGACCAGAAGCCCATCAAACATCTCACTGCTTCTGGAAAAAGGCATGAGACAAACAAAAGACAAAGTGAGCAGTTTTATGTTCAGACAGGATAAGAGATGTGCTTAGAGTTGGAAGAAGACAGTTACTGCACATGGGCTACAAGGAGAGGCATTTGGAAAAGGGCATTTCTCAAATTGTGGAAAGCAAAGAAACTTGTTATCATTCTAGAATTAAAAGCCTAGGTGGGTTGCTTGAGATGACGGAAACAAGAGCAGGGAAAAGGATCAAAAGGAAGAACATCTGCAATGATTCAGCTATCAGCCATGAATTACCCATGTTCAAAGGATGACTCTCTGATTGCAAAGAGAAGACAAGCATGGGGAGGAAAGGAGCAGAGATTGCATAAGGGCATTTTTTATTCTCCCTGGTTTTCTGACTCTTATTCTGCTTGAAAACACAGAGTTAATGGCTTAGAAATCCTCTGAAAATCCTATTTCTTTTATCTATCACACCCCCCTAGAGAGAGAAATGGTTCTCTAAAATGAGCTGGGATCTAGAAATACAAGTATATAGAACTGGAAAAGACCAAATGAGCAGCCAAGTTTTACTCCTGTCCACTTATGGTGGTGGCTAAAAACACAAAATTAAAATGCCTGCAGTAACACATTCATAGCTTAGTCAGGCTGACCTGCTAACTAGGAAGAGCTGCAGGGCTCACAAAAGCACCAGATGTTTGCCTGCTGAATGACTAATCGTGCCCTCACCCTCAGTAAAGTGTTCAAGTGGCATGAGGAGACACATTCTTGGCTTTATAAACAGCTATCGTTAGCATTCAGTTGAAAATGTCATTAGAAGTCTGTGTATTTCAGCCCAAGGTTGAAGTAGCTGAAAACTCCTTGTTGCCTTACCACACTAACCAGCCTGTCAGACAGATGCAGAAGTTTTCTGGTGAAACACAAGCAGCTGTAATCACTGGATTAGGTACGGTTAGGAGGATGAAAGCCAAGGACAACATCCAAGCACTACAGCCTGCAGGGACTGGGCAGAAGGAAGGAAGGGAGCTGCCAGCATCTTGTGTGGGGTAGGAAAAGCTCTGCTCCAACAGGAGGGCAGCAGCCTGGTCAACAGCAGCTCGGCAGCCGGCAGACAGGAGCTTGCCCATTTCTGACAATGAAGATGGGAACCGGGAAAGGAACAGAGGTTACAGGGCAAGCAGCATGAGAAAGGTTGGAGCTCAGCCCGTTTCCAGGCAAAAGAGCCACATAATTTACCAGCCTGCAAGAGAAGCAATTCAACTGAAGTTTGTTCTTTCTTTTGAAGAGATTTCTAACAGAGAAACAGAAGAGACTTGCCCTTCTGCATTCAGCACAGCAGATCCATGACCTCTGCGGACAACCCAACACAGCAGCACCTCCATGCATCAAGAACTCATGAATTCCAGGCAGCTAAGCACTGTCTTAATCCCCCTCACCCAAGAGGGTAGCCAAGGCCAAAAAGCTCTTTCTGAGAAGCAGTGGTACTATGATTATCCTTTGCAGACTGGTGTCAATAAACAGCAACATCTTAGAGGTCATTCTCTGTCCAACAGGTATAACACTCCTACCAGAAAAGGACAAATACAGGAATCTGTCATTACATGAGCAACTCCTGATAGGAGCAGGATGCCAACCAAGCGCACTCTAGAATTTTTACTATAACTCCCTGTCAGACTGCCAGTGGTATTAAAAACAAATCTGCTTAGTTTCAACCATGACCACAGTTCAGTGCAGACAAGTGAAAACAGTCCATTGCAGGTAGACAGCATATAAACCACTACACCCAGCCCCTGGAGAGGGCACCCTGCCCTTAACAATGTGTATTCCAGCTGTACAGCAAGAGATGTACAGTCCCCATTCAGCTTAAAAAAATACTGTCTTCAGAAGACTCACTAGTTTAAAGGTAAATTAGGCTATTGGCTCTAACTTCAGTTTTACAACATTGATATATTCCACCTTCTGTTAAAATTCTGTTGCTAGCTATCCATGTCTGATGCAGTAATGAAAACCAACCTGCTTCTATAGACCACAAGTCATACTAAATGAGAGGAACCATGAACTGGCCATGCCAGTATGAGTGAAATGTACAAACTTTGGAAACAAAAGAGATAAGCACAGTCCTCAAGAATACTTGGTTCAGACTAGAAGAGAGGACAAGTATCTTTAAAACACAGGCTGATCCAAAGCTGATGGAAAGAATTTAAGACATCCTTCCCCTTTTATTTCAGTGATCTTTGAATCAGGTCCATAGCAGGAGACTTGTAGCCAATTCATAAGCTTTAATTTCAGGAGGAACAAACACAGTAACTTCTTGAGTAACTTTTAGAGGGGTAGCTCTAAAGAGACAATTTGCTGTTGGCATTTCAGTCCACACCAAAGCTAATCAAGATGACAGGAACTTTGTGGCAGTTGGACCCTTGCAATGTGCACTTGTAGAGGAGGTAATGGAGAGCATCTTCATTTGCAGCCCACTTCAAAGTCAAGTTAGCTAGGAACACAGACCACTGATGAGATCCTTGGTAACTCTTATGTAATCTCTTAGTCCTGAAAGGAAGTTCAACAATTAAAGTTAGTGTGCAAGCCTTAATTCACTGGAGAGGTCTGGCTTTCAGTATGAATGCTGAGGTTTGGAGGATCATAGCCAACAGCAGCCACAGAGTCAGCAACTTGTTTCCAGTTCATGAACTCCATATGCAAGCTGGATTTCCACTCCAGGAAGGGGTGAAGGGAAATAATTCAAGTTATCATGCCTTTGGTGTCTATGTTTTTTTCATTTCTTTTTTTTCTGCCCAGGCTGGCACATGTCACTAGGAGCAAAGCCAGCGCTAGACACACAGTGTGTCAGGTGACTCACTGCTGATCACTGCTTGTTGCTGGGAGCACAGGTGTGGAGGAATCTAAGAACAGGAAATGCAAACTTCTTGCATCAAAGGAAATCAGGGCCGCTAATGCCAGCTGTTCTGCAAGTAATTTGGGAAATGAAATGGAAGAGTTAGCAGCAGCAAATTGGTGGGAATCTAGTTTTTCTGCAAGCTCTTCCCCAGCAGGGTGAGTTTCAGAGATAATGCAGCCAGTTTGAACAAGATCATCTTGTTTTTAATAGCACACATCTGTCCTTCCTGTTGTTTTGATGAAAGAAAGGGTCATTTCAAATGGACATCGCCAAATGGGAGCCATGATTCAGACTGATTTTTTCCTATTCATACAACTAACATGAAGAGATGGTAAACCATTTAAAATATATAGCACTTTTCAAGCAATCCTTTAAAACAATCTCTAATTCTCACATCTATAGAAAATGTTGTCTGTCATCTTTTTTCCTTCTTATGCATTATTACTTCAACAGTAATGACTTTCCATTGTTTGCCCAAAGCAATGAGTGAGCTGTTGGTAGGGATGAGTTTAGAAGTTTAAACTTACCAATTCCCAGGTTTGTATTTAAGCAATCATAGCACGTCTCTCTTTCTCAGGCAATTCTTGCCCCTTTCTGCTTGTTAACACAGACCAAAGCAGGTGTCATTTATACAGGATTACTTGACTCCAAGCAATAATAATACTTATAATTCTGTAGCTGGCCCAGACTAAGTGCTCCCAGAGCTTTACAAACCCTGGCCACCAAAGCCTCACAGCATTTCTATGAAGTACTATTTGGTTTGTAAGGGGGCTGAGTAACAAAGTGTGGAGTGTTAGTGGGACATGCTCATATTCACACAGTAAGCCTGTAAGATGACTTGATGCTAGCCAGGGATGCCAGGTCATTCCCAAATGTTTCAAGAATGACCTGAGCCAATGCAATGTTGAATGTCCAGCACAAGGCCCCACTCTCCCTTCAATTCAGTTTTCATCCAGAAATATTCTCCACAAGAGGCACAAAAAATATGTAAGAAAACCCTATCCAGTGGTCTTGGAAAACCTCATCAAGGCTAGACACCCATGAAAATATTGTCGAGTGAAAGGACCAGTTGTGAGGGATTTCACTGTTTTGGCTCTCTAAACAAATTTTTGGGCTGTGTGCAGTGCAACGTGCATACCATTTAACCTTTTAAACCATTTAAACCTTTAAGCTAACATTGTTAGTTGTAGGTGCCAATAAGCTCAATAAGGGAACATTTGAAATCAGTCTCATCTAACTGTAAAATCGATGCTACATGTCACTGCACTGTAAAACGCTCAGGCTCCAACTGTACTGAATGGTTTCAACTCCTAACTACTTGAAAATACACACAGTGGTCTCTAAGATACTGCATTCCTGCTAAAGCAATTTTCATTAAATGCCTCGAAAACCTGAAAGAGATTTATATCTGAAAACAAAAAGAAAGCATTTAAACCACAAGGTGCTTGGATTTTGGATGGATTCTCACTCTATTTGTGTTACAGAGACATGTAGAGGTTTCATATAAATGGCACAGCATCAGTTGCTATCCATGGAGTAACTTCTCATCCCAAAAGAACTTTTGTTCTCAATGAACAAAACAGATTACATGTACTCTCGTACACATTCACAGTGGAAAGTCAAGGCAAAGAGCACTCATCAGACATCCTCTTTCAGTTATCTTAAACTTCCTGTTCCCTGCACCATCTGACCTCGGCATGAGTTAGAACTTCCTACAAAAAGTAAATTATTGATCAATAATCCAGGATGTAAATCTAGATTGCAATAGGTATTTCCTGCTGACTGCCTGAGAAGACGGTATATTACACAGTCAGGACATCTTCTTGTAGTTAAAAAGATTACACCAAACCACACTCTTTAGTTAGCATTCTGCCACAGGCAAGAGATGTAACCACTGCCCAGGTAGACTTACCTGAGCTAGATGACAAGGCACAGGCTGTATTAGCACAACCAGCATCATAGACTTACCTGGACAGTTGATGCCTTTGCTTTTAAAATAAAACCATCAGAAATATGAAGGAACAGCCTTTCAGCTTTCAGAGTTAAGTGTGTAGAGAAATAGAACTCTAAACCTGTTAGCTGCTAAAGATGTTTTTAAGTTACATATTCATTCTTTCACAGTACAGTATCTGACCAGGTTCAGCTACATCTAATAGCTCCAGTGAGGAAAAAAGAAAACAGCAACTGTAAAAAGAGAGGATTTTTTTAAGTCTGCATGTGTGGGAGTGGGGATGCTTTTATGAATTTAACCCTTCCAAAGACATGCAGGCACAAAGGCCTGTCCCCATTAGCATGATATCACACAGCATCCAGTTGCTATTCTCAACTATGACATTCCCGAGTATCCTCCAAACACCACCTCTGTTGCCAACAATCCTGAAGCAAAGCCAGGAGGAAGTGCAACACATGTGTCATGCTGCACTCTAACAGCAGAAAGGATTTCTTGGCTGCTGACTGCACAGTAAACCCTTTCTTTTCATTAAGGATATGTCCAAACAGTATGCCTGCAGACACGGTCTTCTGCTCAGACTCAAGACAGCCATTTACACGCCTTGTTCACCTGCATCCTTAATTGGGGCTCTCATTTGGCTATGGCCTCTTACCTCTTTTTCACACATAAGAAACTCCAGCTCAGGAGAGGAAGTGCTTTGAACTCCAGATAATTAACTCTACAGGAGAAAGAGCTCAAAAATCTACTTTTCCCTATTAGAAAGTCCTTACCCTGCAGTTAGGAAACATGAAGCTGCTGACAACACTTAAACACTCCACCCACAGGAAATTTATTTCTCCTGTAGCTTCTGGGGAATTACTTTTATACAGTCTCAACATCACTGGGAAACAGTGACACCCACATATACATACACATTCCCAGGGGCAAGTGCAGAAACACTAAGGACATGCACATGGCTTTGCTACCCTGTTTGTTCAGAGAGTTTCCAATCTCTTAGAGGTTGCACAATGAAGACAAGGATATGCACAAGTACTGTGACTAAACTGCTCTGCTGTGGCACAATAAGGCCTGGCAGCAGGACACCTGCACTCCTTTCTCAGCTCCGCTACTGGCTTAGGACTTAAGCTGTCCTAAGCACCGAAACACCAGCAGCCAAACCTGAAAATGAGGTGTCATGCTGGAGAGGCATAGTCCTGAGATGCCTAGTGTCTTTAACTCTCCATGACTTCTATCTGCTTTGAGCTTTCAGGGTGCCTAAGACCAGAAATGCACAATCAGACATCCAAAAATGGAGTCTGTACTTCACTGACCTGAATGAAAAGCCATATCCTCTGCTGTTCTACACAAATAGTGTACAACCATGTACATCTTAGTACATCTATGCCTATTAATAACACAGGGATGTTCCACATTGGCCCTGATCTCTCTCAGTTTCAATTTCCCCTCCCCTAAAATTGAAATAAATAAAACCCACATAGCACGGCAAAGCACTTTGTAATCTCCAAATGAAGGGTTCTGTAGGTGTGAAGTATTCATAAGATGTATTTATTTTCAAACAGCAAAAAAGGTGGTTGCTGCTGTGTTCCCTGGCTGTATTTAGCAGACCTCTCCACTGTGCAGATCTGAAGTAGACATCAGGGAAAGGAATGCTGTGATAATCAACTCCAAATCCCGCAATCTATTTGTTCTACTAATTAAAGGAATATTTACTCAGGAAGCAGGTTTACACTAGATGAATAGTTTCTAAGAACAAATATGATTTAATTATGTGTAGATGCAAGAAGCATACTATATAGTAAGTAGATTAATTTATGCTTGCTAAAAATACAAGCAAAATTGGTGCTTAGCTATTAACTTTCTATATTGGAGAAAAGAAAGGGTAAGAAAAGGTTCACAGAGTTGTCTGCTTTAGAAGCTTATTTAAAAGTGATCTGCATGTTTTTCAGGAAGAATCATAGTAAGCTTTTTGCATAAGATAACTTCATTTACTCACCACATTTTATAATTACATTGCTTTCCCTGCTAAAAGAATAAATTTTTATGGAATTAAGTAACAAAGCAAGAAAGAAGGGAAGCACCTTCAGCAAGGAACAAAGCAGGTTTTTTAAACCATGACGGGAGATGAACAGGTTGAAGCAGCACCACATAGCATAGTTACAAAAAGAGCTCTTATAGGGGCCAAGGCAGAGCAGGCCAGTGCTTAAGAGTGGCTGATGATACATAAACCTGCAGTATATTCAGCCCCTCCATTCCCACTTTCTGTAGTGAACACCAGACAGATGTGGTTATAGGAAAGCAAGAGGCAACCTACAAGACGAGTTATGTGGAAGAGTCTCTCTGCCAACAACTATTTTTTTCAATAAACAAGAGAGACCACCACCCTTCGCCACGTCACAAACACTTGAGCAGAAAATTAAAGAGAAGATCTTGCTGGGACTTCACACATCAACACGGCAACTTCGAATTGAATCCATGGATTATAGCACACAGAGTTTAGTTTAGTTTAGTTACGGAAAGAGCTGGGAGAGAAAAACAACACAATGTTTTGGTATCAAACTAGTATGTCAGAATTGTGCATTTGATGACACTGTGAATTAAAAAAAAGAAAAAGTATTTTTAACAGTTACTGTAAGTATTCATAAAGTATCCATTTGGCCTTGCTTTATAACAAAAACAATTTCCAGGAAGGGTAGGGACTATTTCAAGGTCCTTCTTCTTTCACAGAAAGAATTCATCATATTTCTGCTGTCAAACAAGAAAAAATGACTGTGACTGCAGGACTTTCATTCACTGCCTCCCTCTGAGAGCTTAGACAAGTGGCTCAACTTCTCTTTGCCTCAGCTTCTTCCCTGGTAAAAAAGAAATTTGTTCACTTAAGAATCATAAAGGACAATGCAGTGGATTTGATATATTACATCTGGATAAGGCACAAAATAACATGACAACTTTTTTGTAAATTCTTCCTGTCCTCCACATGTACTACTAAATATCACAGAGCATGGCTGTTCTAGTTGATTCTTCTCCTTCTTACTGCTGCCTTGCATATTTTGCACAAGCTTCTTCCCTTTTCAATATCCTTGAAAACCAAGAAGAATTTACTGGCATCCCACCACACTTCAGTGTGCTGTTACTACCTGCTTTCATACCAATCAGAAAGTTGGCTTTTTCTGTGTGCTCCTGAGTTTGCAAGTATGTAGAAGACTTCAGTTCTCAAAGATATAGACTTTAGCCTAAAAGAAAAGTTTTCAGGAGTCCTGCTGAAATGTAATATAGCTAGTCTTGTGGGTGAAAAGTCAGAGATTAATGTATTTTAAGCAGACCTCCAGTTCCTACCAAAGTTTAGCTACTGCTGAGTTTAGTTGATTCAGTGTTCAGCTGAATGGGGGAGGTAAAGATGATGCTGTCTGAGGATGGGAAATGGACTAGATGATGCATCAAGATCTGTTCTATGAAAGTCTGGCCACTGATATATTAAATTAGTGTCTGGCTGTTTATCAGATGCAGCTCAACATTTCATTATAACGTTTAAATCTCAGTCTTTAAAAAAATACAAACCAGAAATTTAGAAGGATATGGGAGAAAGGAAACACAACCTTTGAAACCCTCTGTGAAACAAGGGCCAGCAAAATATAAAGAGATTTGTAGCATTTTGGAAATTAAGAGCAGCCCATTTTTATCAAATAAATGCTGTTGTAGCTGAAACAACACAGATTGCAGACACATTTGTAGCTTTCTGTCTTATAAAGAAGCCAAAGATTTCGATGAAAGATCTTCCTACATCAATCTGCTTTGAAGTGCTTCCTACAATCATGATAATCTGTTCCAGAAACTGGTCATAACAGAAAACACCATTACAAAGCAGGCTGCAAAGCACATATCTAAAAATGCTTTCAGTTACACCTCAATTGCAAATATGCCGCTGAGCCACTTCCTTTCTTTACATCAGGGAGAGCTGGCTGTGATAAACTTGCATTTTTCCCGATCTCTTGCCTTTTAATCATGTCTATCAAGCCATCGTAACTGACAGACATGTTAGCTCTGCTATTCAAAACAAATAAGAGATGCCTAAATTATACTGCTGAATTTTAAAGAGGAACTGTCAGGTTGAAAACCTGGGGCCAACTCCTGCAGTCCTGACCCAGGTAGTATGCCAATTTCAAAAGCAAATATACTTGGATGAGAACTGCAACTTACATAAATGGAATTTTTGCTACTGATGTCTCTTGGTGCAGGATCAGGCCCTTATCTCTTCTACAAACATCTCAAACCATTAGAACTGCAGGCATCAGATTATTTACAATTCTTTATATGATTAATTTAAAGGCCTGATTCTACCAGGTACAAATCTGCTGTGTAAATAATCCAGCTGGCTCAGGTCTTTGTGATAACTGCACTGAAACACTTCAATAGTTCATTTGGCCTGTTTGTGGAGAAAAGTCTTACTCAACCCAAGTAAAAACTTCAAAGGGTTTTTATTTTCCTTCCTTAGTTGAATCAGCACAGGAAAGGAAAAAATAAAACAACCAAACAACCCAAGCCTCATTATTTTACTTCTGTTTCTAATCAATTACTTCTGCATCTCATGCTCAAACATTTGAGAAACTTAAAATTCAGTGGAAATAGAGGTCTTGATGTTTTGGATTCTGTGTTAATTAAAGCTGGAAATGCTTCTTTTGGTGCTGGGCTTTGCAACAGCATAATCTTGCAGACCTAGTTTCGGAAAGTACCTTTGGGCTGGCACCATCCTTGTGCAACTCTTTACCACAGGTACAAATTTGTCTTTGAGGTTTTGCCAGTCCTCAAGTCAAGCACAGCCATAGGTCTTCAAGGAGGCTGCACTAGTGTGAGCAGTGCACTCACTGTCTGTGAGCAGAACTGGGCTCTTGCACTTTTCCTGGACATCCAGGTCCTTTGAGGGCTTTGTAAATAGATAGCAGAGTACTGTGCCAGAAAACAAAGGGTTTTCATTAAATGATAACATCTTTCCAAACTAAAAACAGAAACTGTACTACTTATGGGAGCGTTCTAGTCCTCTCAGACCATAAGTATCACAGCTAAGGTTAGTGCAGCCCAACTGTACACTTTCAGAAATAGTTTAAGAGTGTTTGCCTTGCATTAGCAATCAAGAACTCTGGCCAGTAAATTCTCATCCACAGGTCATTTCACTGAAATGAGTACTACTTCATGCATTTGTACAGATTGCAAAAGTGAGTTTTATTCTGCAGGCTCACATTACACTGTCAAGAAAGGAATGGCTTCCTCACCAGAAACACCACCTGAACTCTGCCCTCAGTTAGTTTAAAGTGTCTCCTTTCTCTTTGCCTACATTACAGTGCTCCCGAGTGAAAGAAGAAATCTGGTTATGCCTAGGCAAAGTGCAGACAGATGTTTTGACATTTCTCTGCAGAGAGCTCCTCTGATAAAACGCTGCTGTCATTTACAAGCTCTGCTGCTGCTGCAGTCCCTACCCACCTCACAGCCATCCTCCTCTGCCAGTAAAAATCTGACGCTGCTTTTTACCACTACAGCTACTCCTGTTCTTCATCAGGCATGTATCACACCAAACTCCTCATACCAAGAGCATCCTATACCACCATCCCTATTTTCTGCATTCTAACTTGATAGTCCTTATCTCCAGCTATCTCTCTGCCCAGTTCTGCTCTGCAGTTTCTGCTGTTCCTGTTCTCCCAAACCTTTGCAGCTGCCAGTAGCATCTTGTCTTCTACTGGCTGCCAGTAGCATCTTCTACTGGCCATCTTCTTTGGCCTGTAGCATCCTTAGAAAGCATTCAGAGAAGAGCTGTCAGGTGATAGGGATTGGGAAAAAAACCCACAGAATCCAGTATCATACTAAAATATCACAGAGATATTAAGAGATGAGTTGACTATAGCTCACAAGTATTTCTACAGGAAGAAAATGTGATGCTCTGATCTCCACATGAGAGCATAACAGGACCAAGAACCTAGCAACTGAGGAACTAAGTTGCAACATAATCACGAGGACTGCTGAATTTTAAACATTTAACCAAGAATTGCAAAATGCTCCCTTCAGAAAAATTTAAATTTAAATTGCATGCTTGTTCAGAATAGTTGACCAACTTGAACTTGAATCAGCTCAGGGAAATTCTGTGCCTTCAGGGAAGAAAGACAGAATGACTGAAAGCACCTTTCTGGAGCTACTATCCATCACTATAGGAGGAGGGACTAGATAGGGGAGAATCCTAGAGATCAAAAGTAAAACGTAAACTAAAGGGTGAAATGCTAAAACCCCTGTTCATCTGCGTTCTCTCACAACTCAATGTTCTTCATTTGAGAAAGTGACCATAGAAAAGACTGTTTCTCTAAAGTCTGTCATCTGCAAACCCGCCAGTGAGTTTTCAATGAAAAATTAAATTTAGGTTTTTCAGCCTCGATACACTTTGTCTTTGTGACACTACAAATGAAATACAACATTGGGAGTAATCTTACCCAGTCGTCTTAACTAATTCAGCATTTTGGAAGCCTTAGTTTATGAAATTTACAGAGAGATTCTTGGCAAAGGATGGCATTGTAACTTCAGCCTTCATAAAATTAACTCACACCAGCTATTCCCAGTAGTACCATCATTATCTGCAAAACTGTTCTCAAATGAAAAATCAATAAATAAATATGAAGAAGAAATTTACAGAAAAAAACAAAGTGCTATTAGCATTCCAGGAGTATAATAAACTCATAATTCTCCAAAGCAAACATTGAAGCCTCGATTTGCAAAGCAACCACAGAGAAGGAGGTGTGCAAAGCTCATTCCAAATATAAGTTGGTTTAATATTTCAAAGATCCATTAGAAAGAACACATAGCATTAGCAATATCATGGTTGGTATTCCTGATGAACAGGCCTAGACAAATACAGAAGGTATCTAGTAAATTACTCTCTTGGGAACAATTTCTGTTGCTTAGCAGGGGGAAATGTTAAATTTTAAAGATGTTAATCACTTGCTTTGTTTTAATGCAGTCTGTACAGATGCATGTCCAGTGTCCATATAAAAATATAAAATAGAGGAATGATCTTCGAAATATTTATCTTCAAAATGTTGGGACCAATTGTGCACCTGTGATCAGGGTACTTTTTTCCTCAGATTGTAGTCACACTAACTTGAATTGAACTACTTAGGTGGGTAAAGGATTTGCACCATCAAGTTACCTACTGGAAAAGTTTAGCAAGGACATAATTGCACAGCCCTGTAAGGTGCAAATCTATGTCTCTGATGAGGAAAAGCAATGAGATGAAACATTTTATTCACAGGGTTTAACTACATATTTAGAATTAAGTATATGAATAAGTGTTTTCAGGGGTTATAACCTTGCCCTGCCACTAACGAACTCTGACCTTGAGCAAGCCGTATAAAACCAGATTTGCGGACCTTGAAATTAAATTCATATTGATTTAAATCACTGGCAATCCTACTTGGTGCCTCTCTGAAGCATTATTTTTCATATCTTTAACAGTCGAGCACAAAATTGTCCAGACCATAGTCCTTTTATGTCCCAGTTTCCCTCCCTGATTATTATTAATTCTGACTGCCGAGCATGGTTGTCAAAATGGAAATAAGGGTAAGTTGTACTTTTATATCACTTGACTATCTTCACAAAGCAGGAACTTCAGAATTTGTGTTATGTGTTAGTTGACATCAGCCTTCATCAGTATTGGAACAGCACATAGTTTCAGTGCATAGTTGCTCATGTTGAATTGGTTTAGTGGGAGGTGTCTCTGCCCATGGCAGGAGGGTTGGAACTAGAGGATCTTAAGGCCCTTTCCAACCCTAGCTATTCTATGATCCTATGAATAAAGTATGCATCTTTAACCTACCACAAGCTACTAATGATATTATTTTCCCTGCTGTCTTTTCTTTTAAAATAGGTGGTTACTAGCTGCAATTACAACTAAAGCTAAGTTCTCTTAGTCTGGAGAAGCACCTTGGACCCAGGCAGAAACTGAGGCTTAGCTCTGTATTATTAATAAAAATGTCCTTCATATGTGGAGCAGACCCCAAAAAAGGTCAGAAAGTTAAATATTAAGTGATTTATAAATATAGACTGATTGCCCTATCCAAACCATGTGTTTGAAAATCTCCATCTGGCAGACAATCATCTTCAATCAGGAAGAAAGAGCAGAGAAAGGAATATAAGGCAGGGCAGGGGGATCTGTAATCACTCTAACAAACTTTTGAGACACAATTTTTCCTTCCCTGCATTATATACACAGGCTCCAAAAAGCATCTTTTTTTTATGTTCTTGAATTTACTATATTATACTGTCAAACTGAGTTATCCAGAGTGAACTTCCTACCCTTTCCTTCATTGCCTTCTTTTTTTTTTTTCTGCTAATCTTTGATCTATTATAAATCAGCATCATAGGAGATAAATAAGCAACCTTTAGCTAAACCAGCAGGCTAAACAACTTCCACGTGGCCAGGCAACACAGCAAAGTAATTAAACCTGCGCATGGACCATTCATAGTCAGCACCCTCTTCCCTTAAGAGGCTGACCCCAAAGTGTTCCCAGATTTAGTTCCTAATCCTACCTCTGAGTTGTGCGGATGGTCCCAGCAGCCACTCAAAAACTCTTTGAACTTACTATGTATCTACTCAGCCCGGTAAGCTTGTTGGCCCTGATTCTGTTGCAAGAATGAGCATGTGACCAAGGTCTCAGTGGAATTTTTTCCCAGCCCCTCAAAAAGACAGGCAGAATCTTTCTCACATAACTCACCTGTTAAAGATAGGTTAAAGTGTTCAAAAAACATGTAGATGAGGCCTTTAGTGACATTGTTTAGTGGTGGTCATAGCAGTCATGGACTGAAGGTTGGACTTCACTATCTTAAAGGTCTTTTCCAGCCTAGTTGATTCTATGATTCTAGCGAGTCATAACTGTGACAGCCATAATTTGGAAACACCAATTTGGTCTCTGAGTCAGGACACTTTCATACCACGTAAGAAATTTTCATTCTGTTATACTTTCAAATAAATTTAAATCTGTTTTTTTCATTTTTTCTTCCACATCAGTAACCTGCACAAGGTTTGCACTTGAAATGAAAAATACTCCTTTTAAAATGACAAACACTGAATGCAGGACATTTGTTACCACTAAAAAAAGCCCTCTCTGTCTATGGAGGATCATAATTCATTCACTGATACATACACCCACATTTTCTCTGAGGAGTTTCACAAATTCACATGCACTCCCAGCACTAAATTTTGCATTTCAATCTAGGCATTTGCTATAAAAGACATATAAAATCTTATGTAGTCAGACAGAAGCTGCTCCCTATTGGCTACATAATAAGCACTTTAGGTGGCTCCTGAGTATAAAATTATTCCAAAAGGGGTGTGAAAAAATTACACTGCATAAATTGATTCCAGATCCACCTGTTTCAGGTGCCAGCAAATATGTTTTGTTAAAGCCATCTGCTTGTCTTAAAAGCTAACAGTTTTTGAAGACTATAGCACAAGCAATCTGCAAAGTATATAAACTTCAGAAGCCCAAACCCTTAAACTGCAAATGGCGTATAGATCATGCACATAGGACTTCAACTGGCTGTTCTGCAGGACTACAAGACAGCATCTCTGCTTAACATCTAAGCATCTCCAGCATCAGGGTATGCCCTCCATAGCATGGAGGGTTCAAGATTGCTGGAGGATCCATTTGACATCACCAGCTCCTCACATGATATTCCCAGCTAGGGAGGCTGCTTCACGGATTTGAAGTTAAGATTAAGCTTTTGAGTGCAGCACAACATTTGGCAGACATAAAACTGATGACTATGGTTCTTCTCTGCAGGTTGCTATGTCCCAGCTGGTGACATGTTGCTGCAGAATGGGCAAAGTCAAACCTCTGAAACGGGCACTCTGCAATTTATTTGGCTTACAGCAACAGCCTAATAGGGAGTACGTTATATCTTGAAACTAGAAAGCCCATAAGCATTTAGCCTGCTCAATGAAGCAAGAGACCCACAGACGTCAGACACTGCTATGGTTTGTGTTTATCTGGATCTGATCATGTAGGGTGCTGTTTCCTAGAGACATGTTAACCTCGTAAGATCAAGCTCCTTCTCAGCAGCTTCTGGGAAGAAAATATCCTGTGCTGTCTCTTCTCCACAAATGACCCCTTACTGAAAAACAGTGAAATTACACAAATGATTTATAAACTCCCAAGGTGTTTGCAATGGATTTGGGGATTAAGACTAGTAACCAGCATGTTTAGCTATAGTCTCATTTAAAGCTCACTAAAAAGTAAATAAAGACACACCAGTCCTTAACCAGCACAGTGCCTTGGTATATGCTTAATTATAAGCACATGAATAGCCCTGTCACCATTCAGAGTCATACTCCGTAGCGTGGAAACATTCTTCACATGTAAATTACCTCCCAGACTTATTACATTCTGAAACAAAACAAACCTTTTTGGCTTATAGATAACAGAAATACTTCTAGAGTTATCACTACTTATATACTTATCAGAAAATCACTTTGAGTGATTTTGTGCAGACCTAAAAAATTACTGCTTTATGTGAGTGCTGAAGCAGAGGTAACTTTGGGAGTCACAGTGCTGTAGTCAAGGAGACTTTGCATACTGAAAGTCACAGTTCTGCTGTCGGAGCTCTGCTGCACTTTGCTCACATGGTTTGACCCTGGGGTAAGGAATAACTGCTGTCATGCAGTAATTTTTTTTTTTTTGGACAACAAGGAGAAAGGAGGTGAAATAAATACTGTGCTTGAAGAATTATCTCTAGCAAGCAAAGCACTGTCCACACAATTTGAAGGCTCAAATACCTGTCTAAGTCTTGTATGTCATATTCAAACAGCTCCTACTGAAGCTAATGAAATTGCCATCATGGAGAGAGACAGAATGAGTCCCATTACTGGGCATGCTGGCAGAGTCGGCAATCCACAGTGTAAAAGGAAGAGAAACGATACTTACAATAGGACTAGCTGGCATACCCCCTTCAGTGAACAGGGTTTTTTTCCTTCTCAGAAAGAAAAAACGGCAAAAGAAGGATAACAAGGAAGTGTTGACTCGATCCTCAAAGTCAACACCACCCATATTCAGACACAACCCGTTTCACGTCACAGCAGAGACAGCACCGTAATACTCCACAGTTTGTCTCCTGGACTAAATCACAAGGATCCAACCTAAAATAGGGACAGTTCACCTTCACAGTATTCAGTCTGTAGAAGATAAATCCATCACTTAAGACTGATGTTGAAATCTCAGCATGACTTGAAATTACGTATCTGCTGCACAACAAACACAAATGAATTTTACCCCCAGAGAACCATTCTGAATTGCCTCCACCACTATGTGCAGATGACTAAATTTCCCTTTTTCAGTTCTACACCAGAAATTATCTGGTTGGCCATGATCTGAAGTGGGGCAAATCCAGTTGCAGACTTCACACTGGACTGCACCTAAACTCTGGATCCTGGCACTGCCCCAGCAGTGGAACATCTTCACATTCCTGTGATTGACTCCTTATTTCTCACCACTTTCCCTCCCTTTTAGGGCTGGCCTGCACTTGCTGCTGCAGCTCTTGCCATGAAGGCAGTGAGCACCAATGAGAAAGCTGGAGTCCAGTGCATGGCATGGCTTTTCGATAACAGCCCCTTGATAAAATTACCCATGGCTCTCAGTAAAAAATGAACCAAGAAATGCTAATCAAATGATTCCAGGCACATAGAAAAAAAAAATGTGAAAAGGCTTTTAAACACATTCTAAACCAGTATTTTATAAGATGAATTAATGTATTTCTCTAGGCTGGAAACAAATGAGCTCTCAAAGAAAGTTAAATTTAGAGAAGAAAATGCTTGGTTTTCTAACTACAGAAAATAGTGATGACAACTCCTTCAAGGGTGTTTTATATAAACAACAATGCAAACCTCGAGCTTAACCAGGCACTCCCTGAAATCAGTGGAGTAAGAAAAGGTTACTGTTGTCAGCCTACTTACTGTGAACAAAAGTAGCTTTGCGATCATTGTCCTTAACTGACAGCATTGTACTTAACTTCCAAGCTTTCACTGATCAAACCGCATATGAAAGTGATGCAACCACAAAGTAAAACAATGACAGCTTTAATCTTGCATCTTTTACACAGTCAGTTAACCTCCCTGATGTCTTTACAAGAATTACCTGAATAAGGGCTACAGGATAACACCCTAAATTCGCAGATCCCAGTAAATACAGCACACACAAGAGCTCCCATGCACAGTGAATTGCTTTGTGGTATTGTTTGATACTGCCCCCTTTTGCCAAACAGCAAGCTAACAGCCTAGACTTCACCCCAAAACTTTGCATGTCATGTATTTTTTTCAGGAAAACATAGTCATGCAGATGGTCTTATTTAACCCTAGCATAACTGCTTACATGGTTATTAATCCTGACTAAAATAGAAATCCATTGTTCAAGCCATGTTTAATATCACAGAGTGACACCGCTCTCCAGGAACATTTCGTCTAAAAAGGACCCATCAAGTCTCAGCCCAAGCCCTGCAGGACTATTGCAACTGACTACGAAGTAAGAAACAAAAACTGTAAGGTGCGGATGTATGCTCCCCCAAGCCAGCTGTCTGCCTGGGCAATCATACTGAACAACCAAAGCCATCTTATTTGGGCTCTTGTTTCATCTTACTGCAAAGCAACTAAAATCCCACAGCACCACTTGTACTGAGTTTCTATCAGGCTACACATATTCCTGCTGAACCCATCCCCAAGCCATCTTTTCAAGTCTATATGAACTGACCAGGTCCACCCTGCTAAAAGTCATTCCCCACACAGGCCCTCATCCCCTACATCTCTCACTTCAAGCCTTTTGTCTTCGGTTGTGCTTTTTCACTTGCTGGAGCTTGCACACTTTCTCCTCCCCAGATGCCCCAGCTCTTTGCAGGAAGGGAGGGAGGTCACGGAGGGCACTCACTGCCAATTCTATCAGCCTAATGGGCTGGGGGCATGCACAAAGCAAATATCTATATTTTGAATGGCAGGATCTCTCTCCCCACCATGACTTCAGGATTAACATGTCCCTGACAGAGGAGGACAAAAACTTAACCTCTCTGAGGAAAGAAAGCAAGAAAGAGAGGAAAAAAAAGGAGAAAGTGCCTCCACTTCACTGAAAATGCAAGAGGCGTAACATAAAATGCAGAGATCCCCCACTATAGCCGGCCTAGTGCAGAGTCTACTTGTCATCCAATCCAAACTGAACAAAAAAGTTCTAGTCCAAAAGGGATAAAAAAATTAAAAAGATATTAATGATTCAAGTGGTTGTTTAAAAATGAAATCTCTGTTAAAAAAACAATTGGTTAAGTATCACCGGGATTTTTCTCTTCCCCATTGCTTTAATCTCTGCAGTTTATGACCAGTTTTCTCCCTTGGGTGCATACAAATCACACATATAACCAGGAGAGCACTTTTCTGTATGAGTAGCTTGTTCCAACTACTCTCACTTCTCCTCCTTGACTTCACTCACCCAGGATCTCACTGATCTCAAACAGCAGTCAGAATCAAAGCCCATTAAAACTTTCAGCTTAGCTGGTTTCTATTTTGTTTGCAGTGCAGTCAGCTTGGGGTCTCAGCCTACCACTGAACTCGTCCAGAGGCAAAGAGAGCAAACCTCTTGCTGCTCAGACTATAATTTAGGAAAAAAAGTATTTTCTGTAAAAGAGGGAACACTTGCATAACAAAAATGAAACTTAACTGTGATCTCAAACTGATATATCCATACATAAATAGTTGGGGGGGGGGGGAAGGGAGGAGAAGGGATCAAAACATAACTCAAAATAAAAACAAAACAAGAAAACTAGGACTTGGCATCCACCACTTTTGGAGACTTTTTTTAAGGGCTGGAAATTATCTAAGAGTCTAAACTGAGCGAACAGAGGACAGTGAACCCTTAGGACACAGATACCTCTCTATACCTGCTCTATACATGGGCTTCACCTAAAAGCCCATGAACAGACAGGTTCAGCACCGACTTGGCAAGCACACCTTTTGTTTGTTTCCTCTGAGGCGTAACAGTAAGCGTGCTCCCAGGCAGCACCGGGGAGCAGATGGTAGTGCTGGAAAATACAGATCTCCAACTTTCGGTGCTGGTGTTAGAGCTGGATAGAGAAGGGCTGTTTCTGGCATCCCCCCTCACCCCCAAGTTTCTATACACAGAACTAAGGAGCCGCACAAGGCTCTCTACTTCCCTCTCCCTCTCCCCTTTGCTTTTGATCTCCATCAGGACGTGAGCTGAAATTTAATGGGCCGCCCCTACCACAAAGACAAATTACCATCTGAAAAAAAAAAAAATCATTAATATCCCTCTGTCTAGGCTACTCGGCTCCCCACCGCTGCACCCCCTTCCCTCTCGCCACAACCCCGCTCAGCTGATTTAGGAAGAGCTGGGAAGGTGGCGGGAGAGAAAGAGGGCAGAAACCACCTCCGCTGCCACCTACAAGCTAACGTCCTCTCCAGCGCTGCCGGACTGCAAAACCAGCGACAAAAAAGCCCCTTTCGCCCCACAGCCCGAGGGGGAAGGAGGACGCGGGGCACCGAACGCAGTACCCAAACACATCCCCACGCCCCGCACGGCGCCCGACCCCTCCATCACCCCACGGCAGCCCAAGACTCCCCACCTCCCCGGGATCTCATCCCAGCGCCGCCCGCTGGTCCCAGCCCTCAGCCAAGTTGGGAAGTTTGCGCACCCCCCGCCCCGGGGCAGGGACCCACCGCCCGCCCCCCGGCCCGCTGCCGCGCCGCGCTTACCGGGTGGCCGCCGGGCTCTCGGTGCGGAGTTCACCGGCGCATCGTGCTCCGACTGCCGCAGGAGCGGGAGTAGCCTAGGCGAGACTCGCCTCAGCGCGGTTCGGCTCGGCTCGGCTCGGCGGGGTGAGTGGGGGCGCGGAGCGGCAGCTCTGCCTAGCCGGGCGCTTAGGAAGCGTCGCCTCGGGTCATGCGAGCGGCTGCGGGCAGCATCCCCGCGGCGCGGCCGGAGCTGGGACCCAAGTCCTGCCCCGCTCGCCGCTGTCTCTTCCAGGCGGCTCCTATCAGCACGGCTTCAACTCTTTGCATCGGAGACCGGGGGGAGGAGGAGGAGGCGGAGAAGGAGGAGGTAGGGAAGGAGGAGGGAGCTAGGGGCTGGCAGCCCCAACTCGCACTGATGTCAACTAATATATTCAAAGTTCAACAGGGCATTTCTTCGCTGGCGAATAGCTCTAGCCGCCCTCCCCGCTGCTCGCCTGCCGCCCCGGGCGGGGGGGGGATTC
>WYDI02026562.1:30215-68315 GCA_009867235.2 Psittacus erithacus | reverse complement strand
ACCGAAAGTCAGAAACACAGCACTGCACCAGCTACTAAGAAGGAGAAAAAATGACTGCTACTGCTGAACCCAGGACAATGGCCATCTTCAGAAAGAAAGGAGAGCACTGAAGGGGCCTTCCTATGTATTTTCAAGTGAGTGAAAGGGAATTGTGTTTATGTGTTATCCTTTGCCTGGGAGAATCAACTAGGAGAAAGTAAGATCGAATGAGGAGTTTAAAATGAAGTTGGAAAGGATGTCACTCTTTCCCAGTGTCTTACCAAGGCATTCATACAATATCATTTGGAGCTGATCTGCTATATCTAAGGCTTTTTAGACATCATGAACTTGCTTCTCAAATTAGAACTGGCAAAAAAAATAGCTTATTCACCTCTACTCAGAAGTTACTCCAAGGAAAGAAAATCAGGCAATATAGTTGGAGACCTGACACTTATAGAAAATGCTTGTGATGACAAAGTTTTTTATTCAGAAATATGCCCATTTTCTGAGTTGAATCTGCAAGCAAAAGGGAAATGCCTCAACCCAAACTGTGGGCCACTCCAGCTTGGGGAAGTACCATCTCATAGAGGTTGGCATGGTTTAATTTAGGTATTTCAAGAGATGCAGCAGAAGACCAGTACTTGGTCAGTCTTAAGAGACACCAGTTCATCCTGTGTCCTTGAAATTTTATAAGCTAAACAGATAACCATCCTGACCACACAGAGGGATCCAAAATGTTCAGAAACAACCTTTGATACTTAGAGTCTTGGGAGGAGCTACAGAAAAAACACATCCCACTACCAAAAGAGCTAAACCTCTTTAACCTCTTCTATATGAGTGCCCTTAAAACAAATGTAAACTGTTACATAAGCAGTCAGATGAAAGATTCCTGTGCAGGGCTGAGCCCCATGTGAATAGGCAACCTTATTAGCTTGAAGCATCAGTTGCTTGCACTTGAGGGATATCCAGTGTGGTTGGCCTGTAACTAATGACTGTAAGCACTTAAACTTCAAACTGATACATGCTGAAGATTTAAGCACATAGATTATTGCTAATGCTGAGACTAAAATGGGAAAACAGGGTTCATTAAAGGATTCTATATTATCCTTCAGTATACAAAAAACCCCACAAAAACATAACCAAAGCAAAACCTGTACAATGTTACTGGAGCTATGTTAGCACCAAGAAACATCAGGGATCCTACTGTGCTGAAATTCATTACGGTATTAACCAAAATTGGCTATGTAAAAAGGAGACATCCAGTCTGACCTTGCTGCCAGGACTTCTGAAATGAACAGCAAAGAATATGCTCCTCCAGCGGCAAATCATCCCATCTATATTAAAAGAGGAATCTCCAGGTGAAGAAGCCATTCCTTCTCCATTCATTTATGGACAGACTCAGACAGCTCCTACAAGTTAAAGTAGAGGAACACGAATCCTGCCTTTAGTGAAAAACAGTTCTGACTAACTTATCATCAAACACAATGGAGAAATATCCCAATCCAGACTCAGCTCTCAAAGCAGGAATGTGATAGGAAACTGCAGGTGGTAACCTCTGGATTCAGAAGATATCATCTAAGGCAGATGCTTACCCTCATATACAGGACAGTCACTGGCAGAGCCCAGCTAAACCCTGTACCCAGACTTTTTGAAAACAGAAGTTAATCTCTCTCATGCATTATGAAAATATTATGCCTACTGTTTCAAATAAAATCCTGACTCTTATTTGACCTAGTTGAGATTTAGCAGTTTCTCACATTTCTGCATTGCAATACTGTCAATGCCTACCTGCAATAATGTCATAAAGATCAAGGCTCAGCTTGCTTCAAGGTGGGTACCTGTAAATATTCCTAGAAAATTCTATGAATAGTGATCCAAATTCTGCACTCACTACTATTCTCTGGATAGGAGGGAAAGGTGTTCATTGAAAGCATGTTAGATAATTATTTTAACATATATTTCTTGAACACTCACTTGTGATTTACAAGATAATGTGCTCTAGAAACTTAAAAAATACATTAAATTGGCTTCAGAACAGCCAAGCACTGATCACAGCTAGCTAACATGTTACATTGAAATAAGGTTGGATTAACTCACAAGAAGACAAAACCCAAACTACTCCAGATTGACTGTAGTGACCTGAAGGCTGAATATCTGCTAATAAAGATTTTTAAAGTTTCTAAAGTTAAGTTCTGGCTGTCGGGCATTTATTCATCTGCAGTTCTAGAGGATATTGTTCACTTTTTCCAGATTCTACTAAAACTTAATAATTATAAATAAATGAAAGAAAGAAGGAAATTAAAGACTTGAGTTGAGCATCTCAAAAAAATACACTAATGGGTAATCATTGTGCAGTCCAAAAAGATGGACTGCCATAATATATTCAATAATGTATTAGAGAAAGTTCCCATTGCAGTCAAACAAAATCTATTTATTATAAGAGATTTCTAGATAGGCTGCAGTTAATATCGCTTACAGGAGGCCTTATGTGTCTCTGTGAGGCCAGACCACCTGGAGCAGCCTGGTGATTAACTGCAGAGATTTTCATCCAGTTCAGCCAGTGAATAGATGCTGCTTTCAGTTACTTTCCAAGCCTCATGAGTGAAACTGTCCTTGGATGGAGGCCTTCGCCACTGGTAAGTGGCAGGGAGTTTCTTGGGCTTCTATGCTACTTTCTTGGCCAGGAGACAGCACTCTAATTTAGAATAACAGGTCAAATAGTGCAGATAAGAGTGGGAAATGTGGTATGTTTTTGCACAGGAGAACCATAGAGTAAAATAATGCTATTTTACATACAGTGGAGTTATATACAAATTATAACTCCAGTCTTTTGCAATTCAGCTGGTCTTCAATCATATGTTGAACTGTTTTATGGCATTCATTATACAAACAAAGCAAATTCGAATGATTTTTCACAATACAGTGTCAGACTTCCTCTTAGAAAGAGGAAGGAATCTCAGAGTTTAGGACTGGGACAGCCTCACTAGGCAGCATACTGCAATTTAGTTCCTAGCTGGTAAAACTGGAATAATAATTTCCTAGCAAAGCAGGATCCTGTAAAGATGAGCATGTTCTGGGCACTCAGCTAGCAGAGATACCGTGGCTAAATATACAGCTATTAGACGAGCTGAAGGGGATCATGCAGTGTTTCTCATCCATCCCCTTGTCCCAAAGTAGTATCAAGATAAATGTCAAACATACCCTAAAACATATTTACATCTACCCTCCCCAGCCTGGTGCCATCTCTAGGCTTAATATGGACAGTCCTTTTCCAGGACTCACCTGCACAATCAGATCTTTTTTGTCACACGTTTCCTGTGGTTGCTTGTGATTCTTAAAGAGCAGGTTCCTCTCCCTTTTATTATGACTCAGAAGTTCTCAATTTACTCCCATCAATCTGCCAAGGCAGGCATACTTAGATGAGATATTTCAAGCAATATCTTCTTCCTTTTCCTCCTGCCTGTTCTCCCTGAGCAGTCTGTACATATAGACAAGCTTTAACTAGCTGATGCCTTCATAATGTAAGTCCAAGTCTCTCTTAAAACTTGTCCCCTTCACGCTGAACCTGAATGAGTTGCAGAGCCTCTGGAAGGATAAGGCCTTGTCTGCTGGAGTTTTTCAAACTATGCATCTCTTTGATCCCTTTCCCAATATGCAAAATACTAAAATTCTCTCCTGAATTTCATTACACATAAAGACATGAAAGTGCAATTTTTCCTTACTCATCAACAACTACCCACCAACCCTAGCTCCAAGCTAGACCATTCTGGCTACTTCAGAAAATGGGTTTAGAAATTTCCATTTTCAGATTGCCCTGGCAGGTATAACTGTGACTTTGCAAACAGCTACAGCTGTGTGTGCTAATTGCTTTCCTCTAAATTATTTATGAGACACTTTTGACTGATGAGATTTCTCACAACAGCATGTGCTAACCGTTGGCAATGGACTCCTGAACTAGTGGGAACTCCATCACCTGCTGAGGTGCAGAAAAGCCAGCTGTTAGCAGGCACTGCGTCTCTGGCAGCATGTGAACTGACTTGCTAGGTCAAGCTCTACCTGCTTTCATCTCCTTTCCCAATAACTGCTCAATAGGAAATTTATGTGGAAGCATTATGTCTGCACATAACACACCCCCTTTACTTTTGGGATTAGATCAGAGAATACTGGGGACTGCCTAATTTAGATAAAGCAGAATATAGGGTGTCAATGACCCATGGAAGACAATCCGTTTCACTAAACAGGGCTTTTCAAGCTCTGCTCCCAGATGCAGCAGGGCATCTGTAAAATGCAGTTAGGAAAACTAGAAATCAATAGGCTTAAATTCACCACATAGAAGGCAGCAGCTTTACCAGAAAAATCTTGTAAGATACACAAACTAAAAAAGAGTCGAAAACATGACTATAGGCAGTGCAAAATATTTATCATGACCCTTCTGCACTTTACCATTACTTTTTCCTGGCGGGCTTATCACTGCTATCCAGCTAAAAACTACTTAAAAAGCTATGGCTAAAGGTAACCATAAGCTCTGTCAGGCAAATAAAAAACCTGGTGTTCCAGGGACCAGCACATTATGTCAGTATTTTTCCTTTCCTTTTCAGATATGAATAACTGATACGGTAAAGCAGTCAGAACCAGGTTACTTAGAAGAAAAACTTCATGTCTTTTGTTGCAGGAGCTCGACAAGGAGCAGCCAGAGGAATGAAGCAAAACAGTCTGTTAGAATTACTGCTCACTATTGGTGTTTTTATTGCCTTCCCAAGAGACTATAAAGGTTGCTGGGTAAGCAACCAGTGTGACAGCTTCATGAGTTTCACAGCTGTGTTTAAGAACTGAATTTAAACAGGATTCCCAGCCAACCTGTAGATGAAATTGTGTGTTGGACCTTTTCCTAAGCAGTATTTTTACTTTGGCCATCCCACAAATTTTAAAAAATTTGAATTAACCTTGTGCTCATTTCTTCTACATATGCCAGAAGTTTGACAATGTTTTCTGTACAGAAGTCTTCTGACCCCAAATACAGGTTTGCAGGCAGGAAAGAGAGGGTGACAAAGAGAAGCCATGTTGCTCTGCTGAGGTGAGCTGGTATTCAGAGCCAGGACAAATATGCCTCAGCCACTCTGCTCAGTGCAACAAAGATATAACATGAATTGATGTGGGAGGGGTGCAGAGTACGGCACACCATAATCCAGCTTGCATAAGGTCTGGAGGAGGAGGGCAGGGCAGAACATGCAGTTGTCCTAACAGCACCCAGAAGTTTAATTTCTTGACTCACTTTTCTGCCTTGCTCTCTGGCCATGTACTGGTCAGTGAGTAAAACTTTGGAGTTAAAACAAGCAGCTTCCAAGCCTGCTTCCTCAAGAGAAATGAGACACATGGACTTCTTGTAGTTCCATGAAACATCAGCCTGGTGATCAGAACATAGGTCCTCTACAGAAGAATTGGAGGAAGTGGGGAGGAAGCTGATGTTCTCAACCACCCATTGCAGATGCAAAAGGAGACGGGACAGAAGGTATCTGTCTGGATCTGACACAGAGTAACAGCATGGCAGAGGTAAGGCTAGGAAGTCCTTCACGCCTCATTTCTCCCACCTGTAAATTATTCCTCCCCCTTCATACCCACAGGCGCATCATTATGATTGCTCAATTAATTAACAGTTTAAAAGAGCTTTGAGACATTCAGATGGAAGAGAATTTTTTTTTGTTATTTTTTATTTCTGCTTCTCCAAGGTTGGATGCATAAACACTGGACTTTGTAAGTCTGCTGATGATGAAGAATTACCTTCAGTTTATGGATGAGAAACTTAAACCATGGAAATGTTAAAGCACACATTTTGAGAAACAGCCTCAAGTGCCACAATCCCCCTTTCTGAATGCCCAGCTACATACGAACACCCCCCAGCTTTCACTCCCGATCCTGAATGTGAACAGCCATAAGTGAAAGCCTTCATGCACTGAAGATTGTGTGCTCAGGATCCCAAATCAAGTATCTCAAAGCTAAACCCACTCTAGAAAACTTAAACAGAAACTTACCCAAGGAAACCTGACTGGAAGTAACAAACTCAAGTGCTCTGTCTGCCACATCAGACAGAGCATGCCTGTGTTCAGCTAGAGCTTCAGAAAAGCTTCATACCATTGAGGAGCTAGAACAGGTAATCAGACTTTTGGAAGCATCTATCACATGGCTCTCCAGCACAGTGAATTGTAAATGAAAGTATTACCAAAGTGAGAGTTTCCCTGACCAAAACAATTTAAACTCTCACATAAAAATAGAATGCTGAAAGGAAATCTGCACTGTTATTATGTTTAACAGAAACCCCAAGTTCTTGTCAAAAACAACAGAATAGACAATCTTCAGCCAGTTTTAATGACAAGATCTTTTGAAATAGCCATCTCTCACAGCAGGAGTGCTTGTTGTTCAGTCCTTCTGAGAAATTTGGCCCCTCTTTGGGAACATGCTGCTTTTGAAACTCCTCTCCCAGGCCCCTCCTTAGGAACAACTTCTGCTCTTTTTTGTGTCTATCAGTACTGTCCTTAGTGTAGTGGAACCTGCCAGTAAAGTGCGTAGATGGGCTTGAACTACAAAATGGGATGCAATGGAATGAACTGTTCCTTTGCTCATAAAAGATTGTTAATAGCAGGACCTCAATTTGGGATGGAAGACCAGCTTCCAAGTAGGCCTTTCTGGAGCTTAATAAAATCTGCTATAGAAACAGGAAAATTCAGCAGCAGGTGAATCATCTCATGCGCTGGGGCCACGCAAACAGAGATGGTATGATGCACAGAACTAGAATAAGACAGAAGTATTATCTGGCTTTAAATACCTATACCTGGAACCTGCAATTATTCTCCTTCACAGAGCAGACATTTTAAACTAATGATCTGAAGACAGCCCAGCAAAGTAGAGCACTAATCTGACATTTGTCCTTTCTTCTGCTACTGGTGTATTAGAAGAACATGCTTCTGGTCTCCATTAACAAATACAAAGCTTTTGTGTATTTCTCCAATAGAGACAAAATCCATGTTCCTTTCAATGGAACAAGACCTCCAGCAAATCAATGAGATATGGAAGAACACTTTTTATTTCTGATGTGGGCCAAGAAGCTTTGAAATTACACTGATACCTCCAGATAAAGAGCAACACAACCCCTCCTGCTGCAAGGGAAACCTCAGTAAAATTCTGGCTACATGAAAGTCAACAGCAAAATTCCCACCAGTTCCACTGTGAACAAGGCTTCAGACCATGAATCTATTCTGTAGAGGGTTTCCTACTAAATTTTTTTTTTTCCCCAAAAGAAAAAAGAAGTCAATTGTTTTATTGTATTTTCTTCAAAAAGCCATAACCAAACATTTCATTTTAGATTGGGGTCAATACCAATTGAATAATTTCCAATTCCCACCCATGTCATCATGAAGCAGTGGAACTGTATTGGCTGACATGTTCTGATACTAAACTGAACTGACACGCAAAAGCTTAATAATGCCAGGCAATAGGTTTTGAACTTTCTATCCCCAGAAAACAAAAAAATCAGCATATCAAGGTTCTTCACCATCTCCCCTCCTGAATTTGGATAGCAATACATATGGTAATGCAATTTTTCAGTTGCTTTTTTTAAACCACAATTTGCCTCAACAATGTCTACCACCTGGCAGAACCCTACCAAAGTTAAGAAGTTACTCTGGAATCATAAGGCATAATTCAGAACAAAATTTGGCCTAAAGAGTTCCATGTCTCAAAGATCCCAACAAAACCTTCCTCTTGGCTCTACTCATTCCTTTTGAGGAAGAAGCCGGTGGAAGGGAGGCAGTGAGTGTGACTGCCAGTTTTGCAGAGTCCATGAAGCTCCTGGGAGACATGACCCCAGTTGTCTGGCTCTTGGATTTCCAGCAGAAGACTCTATTGAAAATGAGCCTCTCCAGGGCCCCAAGATCTTCACTGCTAACCCTTCTGAGTCATTAAAGAAATTCAGCCCATAATATAAAAAATACAGTAATCTTCCATTTGCTACAGCATAGAAATCTCAGAAGCTACTGAAACATTATAAACTAATGGGCAAGACCTTGTTCAGCAAAGCTGAAGCCCCAGGAATGGAAAAAGACTTCAGCACTTGCTTAAATTTAAGCACAAGCTGAAATGCATGGCTGAATAGGAATGGCCTGAGGAATTATGCAAATGCTTAGATGAATCCAAGTCCAAATATGAATTACTTTAGAAGACAGGGAAGCAAACAGTGCTATTTAATATTTTTTATCTCCTTACCAAGAATGCGTAAGTTCTTACAGCTAATACTACGGCATCTTCTGCTGCTGCCAGAAGCCAAACGACCTATTCTTTAGCAGTCAAGCTCTACTCATTTTCAAACAGAAGATTAGTCCATTTATGCTGAACAGTGGCACAGAATGGTAATTTCATAATACACAGATTGAGTGCTATTCCATTCACATGTTACATTACCTTGACCTTGCTTCCACTGTGCTTCCATTTGCAATTGACTGTCATGGTAATAAGCTGGTGCTGCTTCTAATCTCAAATTGTGTACTTTCTGGGACGCTGGCAATTCATTAGATACCACCACAGAATGATCAACTGGATCTGACCTTGAATAGGAACACAAAACTGTGGAGATATAACTTACTCGCATTAACAGCCTGCATTAAAGTTACGTGAGCTGGCCACTTTCTCAAAATGCTGAATAAAATGAACCTGCAGCAATAGCACTGAAAAGGGCATCCAGCACCTCCCAGCAGACTATCAGCACCATCCGCAAGTGATCCCATAATCATGAAGGGTGATTGCGAAAATGCTTCTACACATGAGTAGTCCTTACTGCTGCAAATACTCTCACAGGTGTGAGCATTTTCAGGGTCAGATTCCACAGCCTTACTGCTAATATGCAGTGCAGCAAGTCAAACACAGATTCCAGTTTGCCTTCCTTGCAGAAATATTGGTGAATCCATAATATAATCTCTGAGAATGTCATACAGAAAACTAATGCTTTACCATAGGATATCATGGTCCCTCCACAAACTAAACAAAGTCCTATTTCACTGTGATCTGAGCAGAAATACATAGGAGAAAGTGGTCAGCAATTAATAAATTCTGCTACCAGAAAGAGGATTGTTGGTAATTACAGCACAATCGCCACAGGAAGATACACAAAAGCGCTCACTGAGAAAACATCCCAATTTAGACTGTACATCTCCAGGGACCGCTTGCTAACAAAATACAGAATATTTTACTTCTAGATCACTGATTACAATCTGGCCTCAAAGGAGAAAATGACTGAAAGTTAATGCCAGCTGACAGTGGTGTGAAAGCAGTAGGGTGAATCTCAGCCCACTTTCTAGAAGGTTGGAGGACACAGCCCAAGTATTTGTTATTTGTGAAAGTATAAAGCTAAACATTCAGGCTGTGATTCAGTGATACAGTAAATCCAGCTGCAGGACTCCCAGGACAAGGAGCTAATGTGGCATACATAATTCTACTGATTCCAGCTTGTCTGAAACCTTTTGACAAGTTAACTGTGTCCAAACAGGTGCTAGGGCAGATTATCTATCGTTAGGCTTTTTACAGTTGGAAGAAAAATCCAGGTTGCATGTGCCAACCAGCTCAATATAAATACAGGTACGTGCTCTTAGCTCATTAAGATCCAAACCTCCTGGTATCAAAAGTCACTAAACTGTGGCCTCCAAGCTGCATCCTTCAGTGACAGCAGGTGCAGGCTGTGTAGAAGCAGGCACATCAGAACTGTACTGTTTTGTTGCTGCTGGTCACTCTGAACTGGAGACAAATGAAGGTGCTGTCTACACCTCTGTATGTCCTGTGAAAGGGTGGAGGGTGCCAGATGGTTAGCAAGTCACCCAGGACACATAAAGGCACACATGCATTAAATAGCATAAATAGCAAAGCATTAAATGACACCATCCCTGCTGGCACCACATCCCTGCTCATCAGTGCTCCATTCATTTAGGCACTTTAAAGAGAGCAGGGAAATAGGAGATTAGAGATATGTGCTGCTGCCTTTGATAAGCCTGAAAACAGGAGCAATGTTTGTGTTAATCCTGTAGCAGTAATACAGAAAATGCATGATTATCTGCAGTTGCAGGAACAGTCTAGTGCAATCTATTTTCCCAGTGAATTCCTCCATGGAAAAACGGGTCACAGGGCACGCCTGCAAAATGCATTGAAACATTTGCATCTGCACGGGGTCCACAGCCTGTGCTCCAACAGATGGTTGGCCAAAGGACTTCTTCTCCTTTTGTTTTATTTCATTGTTGTTGTTTTTTTTTTTTCCCTGAACACACGGGAGCAGAGCAAGACCTCCTGCCAGCAGCATAGTGAATGCAGTGCACTCAGCAATGAAGGGGTGACCTTGATTAGTGTCTAATGAGTAGAAACCAGTTGCTTTTCAGCACATAATGAAGTAGAAAACTTCTGCAGTGGCCTGCCAGAGTTTTTGATGCTGCTCTGGGGAATGCTGTTAAAGATGCAGTCCATACAGTCTCTGCTTCAGGCACCATCTTATCCTTGATCCTGCCACAAGCACAGTACCTCCTGCTTCACTGCAGGATCACTCTTTCACATAAAGAAAACTATATATTGCTCTTTACATAACATGCTATTCTTTAACCAGCAGCACAAGTATCCGGGCAGCTCCACCTGATTTGTACCTTCAGACAGAAAATGCAGACAGCTGTGGTTTAGATTCCTTATTTTCTTTCTTATTTCCCTTAAAAATGATTATATTCTTCAAGTAGCATTTGACCCTCATTGCTGATAGCAATGAAGAGGAATGAGCAGGTAAGTAAGGAAGAAATTCTGGATCCGTGGATATCAAGGGAAAATCTTCTTGCTCAGTGTTCCCCTTAGAACTCTAGACCTTTGGGAAAGATGCCAAAAGTGGTTGGATTAGCTGGAGTGAAGGTTTGCAAGATTGCAGCTTGGGAAGGCAATACTAGCATAAAGGTGCTACTGAGAATAAAGAGGGGTTAACATGGTCATTGAATGCATCCATCAAGACCTGGGACAAGGAAACACAAACAGTACTGGCATCACTTGCTGGTAATAATAATAAAATCAGGCTGATGATGGAGAGGGGGAAAAAATGGTACCTCTTCTCTATTACCTAACAAGAAACAGTGCTAACAAGAAGGCTGCAGTCCCTGTACGCACAAACACTTTTCACTGGAAATGCAGAGAAAACCAGCCATTCAGGCCACAAACACTACTCATTAGCAGAGGCCACATAGAAACAGAAACCATGAACTGGAGGTAGCAGTACAGAAACAGAATAAGCCAAGGAGTTTCCATATGATTTAAAAATCCAGGGCGTTTGCAGGGTAAAACTTTCCAGGGGGCATGGGAGGGGGTAAAATCTGTGCTTTGAAAGGGAGAAAATTCACAGTTTATAAAAAGGAGGGTGGAGTCACAGATCTGGAAGCCAAACGCATACAGGATTTGCACTCTGCATGTAGGGGGGGAGGGGTGTTGCAAATGGGAGGAAAGATCTTGTGCTCTTCAGAGGTTTCTAAACTGAGAAAGCTACAGCCCGCACTTCCTTAAGGTACTCCATGTTAAGCCTGAGCTCCCTCTCTTTCATTTCATTTTAGCCAGAGAGGAAAATGTTAAGCTGTTAGAATTAAAAAAGAAGGAAAAAAAGTTTAAATGTTTTTAATTTTAAAAAGAAACTTCTTTATAGCTGCATAATCAGTTAAAACTTGCCTGTGGTGTTATGTCCATGTGCTAGGTGTCCTTTGGGAGCCATTTGCATCTGCATAATCACCTATTTTAATTATGTGATGCCATAGGGTATATGATACTGTATGGACAAGTAAAAGGACAAGAAGATGAAGTTGGGGCAGAAAATAGACCTGCCACATTTTCATCAGCCAGAATGACTGTTGCATTCAGTCGTGTGCATGAGATGGGGGAGGGACAGTTATGTGAAAAAAGTTACTTCAGTCCTTCAAGTCCCCAAAACAAATTCCTTCAGTCACTTGTGAGACAGATTCTCTGTCTTCTGTCCCACATCTCAAACCCAGTATAATTTCTTGCCCCAGATATGGCAATACTGTTCAAGCTAGGGCATCTATCTTCTCCAGACTATGACCCCAAGTGTCTGCCATTTGAGAAGCCCCCACCTCACAGAAAACCCCTCCTATCCCAACCCAGGATCCTCCCATTTGAGAAGCCCCCTCTTATCATTTATACATATATAAACAATGACATCTATGCACCTCTCCAGAGATAGCAAAGACAGTAGTATGTATGCTGGCAACATACATACATTAGCCATTTTCCAATGATCTTTCTTAGCTGCTCTGGCCCTCATAAGTTTGTGCAGATTTTGTAACGATGGATTCTTAGGTCCTTTTCAGGAGGTGAATGCCAGCAAACGACACCGTCAGTGGAGGCATGAGGTCCAGTGGTGAAGCTGTCCCACCTGAGACTCTTAGGGGTACCAGGAGGAGAAACATCTACCTGAAAAATGGAGCAAGGTGCAGAGAGGAGTTTGCAAAAGTGAAAATAAGTCTAGCAGAAAGAAAGACAGCAAGTGATATGAGTAGGCTAAAACAGCTGCCAAGAAGCTAATCTTTCCAAGATTTGGTTCTAACCGTCAGCACATCACAACCTGTCATTGTAAGTCAGTTTGACAATATCTGTATTTGCAACTTTAGAGGTTTTGTTACACCTTGAGACAGGCTTGGCTGGAAAGAAGTTTTCCAGCCTGAAACTGCAAGGCCTCAAAGTTAGGTACAGACTGAGACTAGCTAAGCTGTGACTCCTGAGCACGCTTAAATTTTGTTGTAACTGTAAACCAAAAGATGCACAAGGCAGAACTAAGCAGTTTGAAAAAAACATGTCGTGGGACACTTACAATCTTGTAAAGAATGGTTTAATGCTACCAAGGTGAAAGATGATCCTAAAAAAGGGTAAAATATATTAAAGTTTGAAAACAGTGCTAGCATTCTCCATAAAGAAAGCACTCTGCAATTACTAAGAGGCAAGATGTGGGTAAGCAGTTTTCAAGAGGAAAGCCCCTCTATCTCATCAAACAGCTGCTTCACTCCTGCTTTTTTTCCCTGTTCAACTGCTCACCTTTAATCTGCAATACTCAGCTACACTGCACACACCAAGAATGCAAAGCTGACAAGCACGGGGCCTCCTTTATCAGCTTAGGATAAAAGCAAGAGATTGAAAGGATGGATTGTCTGTGATTTTTCATTGCAGACTGGTAGATACCTTATGCTTGTTGCAGAAAGGCTAAAGATTTGGAAACCTGAAGATTCATTTATCTTTAAAGATTTGGAGGAATACTGGTAGAAAATGACAGGTGAACTTCTACAGAGGAAGGAAAGAAGTGCCATTGTGTTCACACCACTGAGCCGTGACATAGCGCATGTCTGTTGCTGCTGTGTGGTATGAGTTGGGGGCAGCATGGTGATGCAGTTGCTCCCCCTCACACAGGACAGAGCACTCGCTGTGCTGGCTGGTGAAAAGGGGAAAATACAAATCAGTGAATCCTGTCTCCCCATAGGGGTGCTGGAAAAGAGTATCTGCAGGTATAAAGTCTGCAGTAATACACCACCAAGGGAAGTCTCTTGCTAATCTCAGTGACTGCCTTGTGTTCTGTAGAAAAAGGATTTCATTTTTTCTGCAGGACAGCAGGGAAAACCAGAACACGGCTGAGCCAGTGTGGCAGGCTTATGCCTGCAAGAGGAGCACAGAGACTCGCAGAAGCTCTCTCTTCCTTGTTGTTTGAATAAAGATCCCAAGTACAGAAAAGACAGCTTGGTCAGGGCCTTCCTTATCCTTCCCTCCCTGCTGTGATCACAGGGAGCTCCCACTCCAGCCCTCTGATGTGTTGGCAGCCTCTATAATTTAGAGTAGCTGTGATTTATAGCTTGGACAGAGCCCATACTTAGGGAGTACAAAGGTAGGGCTGGCCTGACCAGTATAGCTGTGTTGTTGCTGGCCCTTTGTATTGATCAAATGAGTGATAGAAGTGAAGGATTAAATTGCATTGCTGTCTGTAAAGATCAGTTAAGAGGCAGAGGGCTGGGGGCAGGAAGGGATTTAATTACCCCTCACACTCAGCGCCCAGTAGCTAGAAGTGTGATGATGCCACTCTGTATATTAATGGGGGGGAATTGCTCCTGGCCACGTCCTTCTTCACCTCCTCTCTCAGTGAAGAGGGAAACAGGAAAAAAAAAAGTGAAGAGGAAATTTTCTGAATTCTTTGTCTTACATTAATCACATACCACATCCTTCTCCTCATCTCGTCTCTAGGGGAATGGCATAGGCACTGGAACAAGAGAAATGAAGAGAAGTTTACAGTTGCCTAAATATAAGAGAGAGAGGTGTTTGTGGCATGCAGCATGCTGCTGCTCCCACTATAAATTCATGGGCAGATTTCCAACAAGTAATAGGGAACTGAATCCAAACATACTACTCAGTGAAAGGCTTGATCAACCTTTAATCAGACTCCTAATTGGTCTTTCCCTCTGTTTCAACATTTGTCATTTGAGGAAACCAACAGCAGTTCCCAAATGAGCTTTTTTTAAGTAATATTAAGGACATAATCAGGTCTCTTTGAAAAAGGATAGTTCTAAATTAGTCATAAATGTTTGAGACTAACTGTTGTCTGCCAAATTTAGCAAATGGTTTTAGCGAGGACCTGTATTTATCAAATTACCACCTTCAAGATTCCCAAAATGCTAATGGGGAATGCATTATGCTCAGTCTGCTTAGACCTTATTCTGCTAATGAGGGCATGCCCCATCTTTTCCAAAACACCACTTCTAAGACAATCGTCCACTTTTTACATTACAGCCTTGGCTGCCTTGTACTGACTGAGTAGCTGTCATTTAGATTCCTCCTATCAACTCTAAATTCCATTTCATCTAGGGTCTGTGTTATGTGGTGGCAGCCCAGAGCAGTGACCTATGACTATGCTTGACTTCTTATCCCATGACATGTGGACTAACTTACAAATGCAGGTAATTAGTCAAAGATGTTTCATGACAAATTAGACTAATGGAATTGTAATGGTTAAATTAACGTCTTGGGGTCAGTTTTGAGGTCCCTTGTTCAGGGTGATAGTTAAAATGGAAGCTGTCAGACTCTGGGAAGTATCTTGTTTCTTTTAATAAAGTGCTTCTTTTGCATGTGAAAAGCCAAGGACATAACTGCTGAAATAGGGCCTGATCCAAGGGAAACAATCTGGTTGGCAGTTTCTCGATAAGGCAATCTCCCAGTCCTGCCTCCAAACTTTGTCCTGTAGGCAAGATACACATGCAGCAGAGCAGTAAGCATGAAGAAGGATCGAAGTGCACAGCTTTGCACTGCTATGAGCGCTAATCTCTCACTCTCCCCTTGCACCTTTCAATTGAACATTTCATCTGACATCTTTCTTCACGGAGGAAGTTAATTTTGCAAAATCAAACAGTCCAACATAAATAAAACAGATAAATCATGTCCTGTTATTTGCATCCTTCCTTCAGAAGGAGCCTGCAAGGCTCTCCCTGTAGGCTCTTCTAACAATAGAGCTACTTGTTAACTCTCACACAATGCTAAGGACAAATGGGAAGGGATGAGACAACAAAATGGAAAACATCATTCTGCAATTCTGTCAGTTCCTGGTGGTGTGCCTATGTCCTCAGCACTGCATGAAATTCTGGTCATGCCATCTCAAAAAGCTATGGTAGAGTGATAGGAAGCAGGAAGAACATCAGAAGCACTAAATGCCTTCTGTAACTGAAAAGACTTCAGTCACTTCACTGAAAAGGACTCAGTCACTTAACAAACAGACAGCTGAACTGGATGTGATTGAGGTATTTATCATGGACTGCAATGAAGAAGGCAAACAGGGAAGAACTACTTTTTACTCCTTATAACATAGAAGCACTTCTTACATAGTAGGTAGTTGAATGTGAAGGTCACTGATGCAGGGTCCAAAGGAGTAAGTGGATTCAAAAAAACTAGGTCATTTCATGGGAATCCAGCAGCAGCCACTATGTACAGCAGTTCGGATACAGCCTGGAGTTCAGGAAGTACCTCCATGGAGAGCACCAGAAGCTGGAAAAACATACCAGAAAAAAGACTCTTGTCTCAGTGTCCCCTTTTATGCTCTTTTCATATGCTTTCAGTACTGCACTCTCTAAAACAGGACACCAGGGTGGGTAGGGCTTTGTTCTGCCTCAACAAAGCCACTATCATCACCTGATCTTTGATGTCTCCTCATTGCAGACAACTAATTAGGCACAGATAAGGTTAAGTCCACTTCCCTTCAAAGCAGCCCTGACCTCTGATGGCCATCTAAAGGAACAGCTTGGTTTTCAGAGAGCTGTCTCTTGCCTCAGGTTCCAGCACTGATGAGGGGCAGGAGCACCTCATATCAGTACATGTACATACGCACATGACTGGGAATGAGATGAGGTCCCTAATCACACAGCTTCCATTTTTAACTCCAAGCACATGCTTTGATCTTTCCTTTTCCAACATAAACACAGAGCAGAGTACACATTTAGACAGACATTCCCTGCTGAAACAAGCTGCACTACTCCCTGCCTGGGGAAGAGAACAAGACAGCGAATGACACAAGACAGCTGTTCGCTCTGTTGCTGAATCCACACTCTGGATATAGTGGCAAAAACCACAGTGCAAGGACCCCTATAGAACAGACACTGTAACGTGGATATCATTCCAGAGCCAGTCCGAGCAGCTCTGGCTGGCACAGCACCCTCCACTGCTGTTTATTTCTTGCAATTGGGATCAGTCTATTGAATTCATCTTAAAAAAAATCCATTGTAAAAGAATGGAGCCTACTATGATTTGGTACCATCTGCTTGGTCTTCTGTTTAGTGACCTCCCCTGTCTCACAATCACAGTTTGCTGTATGAGATGAAGAGCAGTCCAGCCACAGTATGCTCTCTTCCTGACTTGTGGCACTACCCACATGTGCCCTTGCACGTGGCTCTATCTCGGGTCAGCCCTGTAACAGCCCTTTCTCATGGTTGTGTCTCTCTCCTGGGGAATCTGCATACCCCGTAAAGCCATTCTCCTTTTGACATGTCACGGGGCAGCAAAGCATGCACCTTTCCCTGCATTTCATGAGTCCTAGTGGCTGAGAGAAAGCAGGGCAGTGGGGTCCCAAGGGCCGTGCACTGCCAGCCTGAAATGCAGATGAAACAAATCAACTCCAGTTCCACTTGGGAGCCAGGGTGCTGGAGCTTCTGCTATGGCAGCTTACACAGTCAGCTCTGGAGCTCCTGGAGTATCAGCCAAAATAGTGCTGCCATTGCTTCTTTTCTTTCCCACCCTCTGGAGGACACAACTCAGAGGGAAGACTGAAGGTACTCAGTCAGTACCCAGCAGAAACAGCCGGGGATGGGTAGGTTACTTCTACTTTCTGCCAGCAGGGTAACAAGCCAGACCTTTGTGTATAAAAAGAAGATTTAAATTATCAGATGAACATCAAAGGAAAATAATTATTGTTTACTACACTTACTACATTTTTTTCTTCAGGACAAAAACTGGAGGAATGGAGAATTTAGGTATTTAATATGTATGTAAGACAGCAGTTGTAAGATGACAGAAGGAATAAACCAAGACAAACAAACATCTTGCAGTGCCTTGACATTCTGTATCTTTCATTTCTCTAATTCCTGACACATGTCATTCATACCTTTTTTTTCTCTGCATCAGAACAAAGTGACAGACACAAATGCAACAATTTTGTTCCACAGACAAAGCCAGGATTTAAAAGTCCATTAACAGAACCATGCAGAATTCATTACATTATGGTAAATATGCATGCACACTTTTTTATATCAGTTCATATATGTGAAATAGTAACAAGTAGTGAACATAAAAACATAAAACGAGAACCTGATGTTACTACTAAGCTACAGTTCTTGTTCTTTATGTGAGAGCTTTTAGCATTAATAGCTAGAGGAGTTTACACACAAGTCATTCTGAGTTTTGGGAGTACTAATTAAGTTCTGTTGGTTTCTATTACAGAGACTGGAATATTTGGACGCTGAACATAAGACAGAAAGAAGTGAATAATAATTTATCTTTAACATAAGAAAGAGAAAATACTTCCCATTAGCAGAATAGTAGCAGCTGTAAACTCTGTAAAGCATATATGTATCAGTTTGAAAAATCTGTAGGTAGAGAAGATACTTCAGCCTCAAGTATCCTCATAAGACACTGATCTACTTAGGTTGTATTTTTCAACATGTTCGTAGAGTTAATGCTTGACAATTTTTTGTGTTAGTATTGTTATACAGAAGTGACATAAGTATGATGTTATCAAATACATCATTAAGTAAGGCACATAACCATATATATTATATATGGATATAATATAAAAATAATTTGAAAAGTGGATAATTTACCTATTCTAATATCTATCCTTAATCTTGCCTTGAGAGAGCCAGAAAGCAAGGCTATTCAAGAGTTTGCCTGTGTTAGAATACTTAATACCAGTAATAAGGGATAATAAACACTGAACTTGTTTGGTTCCACAGCACAAAGATACAGATACTGCCTAAAATAATTCTGATATTTCCACACATGACAAAGCTAATTAGAATTACAGAATCATAAAAAATGCTGTTTGGAGGGGACTTATGGAGATCCCTGGTCCAACTTCCCATTCAAAGCAGGAACACTATTGCCAGCACCAGATCGGGTCAATCATAGCTTGGTCTGACAGCATCTTAAAAATATACAAAGACAGATATTTCACAGCCACTTTAGGTGACATATCCCAGTGCTACACCACCCTTCTGATGAAGAAATCAAGCATGACAAAGTTACAGAGAGTCTCTTTTAAAAGACTAATGAAGGTCAACTAAAGTTTGGTTTTATGAAAGAGACTGTCCCTACAAAAAAGTCTTGTCTCACTGTTAATTCTCAGAGATTGGGTAAAACCCAATTAATAGTATTTAGCTGGCCTATCTCTATTTTACCCAGTAACATGCAGTATTTTTACTTCTCATCAGTGAATATATTCTCAAAGGCACTTTCTGATGGTATGAAACTGTTCTTAGTTGTATCTGATGGAAGGAGAACCAAGGTGAACAGATACTGTATTCAGTTACACAGGACAACCAAAACAAAGCCAGGAACTGAATCCAGATTTTCTATGCACTGCTTAGCTGAGTTAACCAGAAGATCACTTTGTTGTTACTTAGTCTTCCTTTCCTACAAGCTACCACAAACGTAAGTTACAAAAGATTGGAACAACCCTCTGAGGGCAGCTTTAGTGATGACAGCATTTGCCAAGACCTGAAATCTAGACTCTCTCTACTTTACTACCTAAGAAAGAGTCACACTTCATTATCACTACAAGTAGGGAGCTCACCAGGATCTCAGTCTGCCACTCTTTGGCTTCATCTTCACTGAGGTGAATCCTGCAGTTCCTCCTGGAGAACGTAAAATGTAGTCACTGACTGACACACACACTGACTTTAGATTTCAATAAAATTTCAAAGATGCCACTGGAGCCTTTAGGAAGGGTTCAGTCTTTAAGGAAACACCTAAAAATGACTAGTGGGTGATGGGAATGAAAATGCAGCAGTAGGGGTGGGCAAAGCAGGGTTCAAGTGAATGTATTTACACTCCTAAAATGAATTATTTTTAGAATGTCATTGAGCATCTTACCTTAAGAGCAAGGAAACAACCAGGTCTCTGTGCTCACTTCCTATTGTTTCATTTCCTATCATTGTTGTGCCACAGCACCAGCTCATGTAACAGTAGGAACTGACTTTGTGGAACCAGGATTTACTCCTGAGAATGGGACCACTCAAGCCCCTGCTGAGGTGCTATTCTGTACCTGCAAACCTTCTTTGCATTCATCTTGAGAGTGATAGCTGAAAGATGCTGGATCTCATTATTGTCTCTAAACACGGAGTCCTCTGTTAGCCAAGATCATGCAGTGCCCCTTTTACTGCAGCAGTGTAAACATTTACCAGAAGGAGACAGGGAAATATGATCTGACACAAGAAGATTAAGCTGTATGGGTTTTCCACAGGAAGACAAGTTCTTCAGCTGTCAGATAGAAGCCACAGGGTGACGCCTATTGTTTCTTAAAGAGTAATTACTTCTGATTGCTTCCGAGTACACTAATTTGTCTTGATACAGAATGACAGCATAACCCTGAGCAGTGGATAACTGCATTACTTTACCTACATACAGGTTTTCTGGGGCTGGCAAGTATACCCACACTGGTTTGAGCAGCACTTCTCACCACTTCTGAGCTAATATTGGGTCCTCCATCATCTATCAGCATGTCACAGTCATGCACCCCTGTCAGTACAATCCCCAGCTGAGTAAAATGTCAGCTTCATACGCTCCCTAAGTGCCCAAAGCATAGGGAAGCAGAGAAGAGCGGCCTATGACTTTTTGAGAAGTTACCTCCATGTGTACAGAAACCTTGAGTGTCATCAAACCAAATTCTAATTACAGTTAATACAAGCAGCTCTCCAGTGTACAGCATCTATGGTACAGCACTCCAAACCCAAATAGTATTTCAGAATTACTTCAGTTATGTACTTTGAAAATTTTGCTAGAGCAAAGAAGGTTGGCTCTATATGAAAGCATAAAAGGAGCCTCATGTAGAAGTTTAGTAAGAATCTATTTATCTAATTCTGCCTACAACTAGAACATGAAATTTAATTTTCCACTGGACATTAATTTAGGGAATTTTCTGAATTAGAAAAGAAAAAAAATCCAAATGTGGCCAGGTCTTAAAATAACCTATAGAAAATAAAATTAGACAAACCTGTTAAAAATAAATGTGTATTTCTTCTGGGAAACATTACTGCCAGCTTTGGATTAGACATTGTGAAATAAAAAGAACATAATAAATGCATTTCTTCATTTGTGTGGGCTTCATGGTAAAAGAACTGATAAATAGGCCAAGACAAAAAAAAAACCACAAATGGATGCTAGGGTTTGGAAGTCTTGTTTTGTGTTCTAGAAGCAATACAGTAATAAATCAGCATTAATATAAACACATTTACTCATCCTCTCCAAAGGAATTAATTCTTTCATGTTATCAATAAATATGTAACATTATTGATGGCATTTTCTTTTCTTAAATCAACCCTGAAATCATTCTATCGATTTCAGCTGAGTTCCCAAAGAATAGCTTAGACCCACTATGTCCATTTAAATATATAACTCTGGAAAGCACCTTTCCATAAGATCTGTGACACTAGCTGCCATCATTCAGTGTTTCCAAATACAGTTCTACCATAAAAATTATTTACCAGCTTCTTACCCTGCAGTTTATCACAACCTTCATTATTCCCTATAGGAGTTGCACTAAATCACCCAGATGACAGCTCAAGTGATCCAGTTCCCCGACTACTGGTGCTTCTGAAATAATCAAGGTCCAAACCATCTTCTATAAGGCTTCCATTTAATCAGTGCGGACATGCGCCTTAGATTGCATTTGAGAAGGTGCCAGGAGCGCCTCCAGGGGTTTGTGGCTTATCACCAAGAAGACAGACCGTTATTCTGCTGGCAGGTCGTAGTGATGAACCTAGCCATTCACATTAAAATCATGGATTAGTAGGGGGACTTACTTTACCTACCAAATCTGCCTGCACCTTTGTAATTATAAGTATATATGGGGTGGAAAATGATGTTATTTAGTTCTACTACAAGGGAACAAGAAGAGAAGAAAACTCTTTGCAGGGCTAGCCAGGTGGCAGAGCAGATACTGCATCTGAGCCCTTGCTTGCACATAATGTATCTGGTCATATGACTGTCTTGGTCAAAGGCTGGATTTTTTTTAGTTCTTCTGACAAAAGCAGTGTCAGCAGAAACTAGTTTTCTTCCAGACACAGTTTATGCAGTATGGCAAATTAGTTTGAAGTATATTGGCAAAAGATTACTATTATTCTGCCAATCTAAGCCATGTCTCCACCAGGGAGCTCTGCCCCCAGTGCTCAACCAGTCAAGAAGCCCTGTGGATAGACTGACATATATACAAAGAAACTGCCTGCCTTTCAGTGGCACTAGCAAGGATTTATCCTGATAAAACTATGAAATAGATACTGGCCCTCTGTTCATTCTTTGGCACACAGAATGGTATTCCAAAGAACCACAAGAGTCAGTGCTATAATAGTGAGCCATAAAAAGAGACAGAAGATATAAACACATCTGTCCTATGTCCCATAAAAATTAACAACATTGCACTAAAGAAATACTTTCTAAAAGTTTCAGGCAAAAAATATATTCTTTGAATGATTTTTAATTAAAAAGAAGTGAAATTTTCACACCAAAGACAAAACTTTGAGCAAAATGATTTTGTCAGGAATCCAATTTTCCACTGAAAGGCATGATAGACTATCCCTTATAATAAATAATGACAGTCACCGCTGCCAGTGTGCTGTAGATGAAGCAATGAAGCAAGAAAATAGCATGTTCACTAACAGAACAAAAAGAATAGGCCATACTGCCCTGGACACCATGCTAATATCAGTTTTTGATCTTGCTACAGCAGTGTTTCTTGCTAGAGAGCTACAGCTGACATGGAGCACTGCAGGCTGCTTTTCAACACCTTCACACTTGCTGCTCTCACTCAGAAAACTGTCAAGAGGAAAACCACCACATATTGCAGAAGGACTAATTTTAATTCCAGTTTTATGAATTTGCATCAGAAAACAGTGGAGAACTGATGGAAGGAGGCTTATCAGTTTCAGGAGTTATTGTCAGATAAGGTGGAACAGGAAAAGTCACTCCTTGTGCTGAGGACTGCTGTTTGCAGCACAGAAAAGCATTAAAAACAAATACATAAATCAAGATATATCAGTCTTTGGGATATAGAAGCATACTTGCAGCAAGGCACACAAGATTTGGAGCAGAAGATGGGGCAGAAGAAGGAAATGTTTTTTCAGCATGCATTTTCTGGTTTAGTTGAGGTACCAGCCGAAAGGTATTGACTGCAGGGCTCAAAAGCCTTAAAAAGAAATGCAAAGAAAAACTGATCAACTTACAGGTCTCTGAGTAATGTCCTTAGTGGTAAATAAATAGAGGCAGGAAATAAAGCTATTTTTTTGGTGGGTTTTTGGTTTGGCTTGTTTGGGGGGTGTTGTAGACTAGTATAGTTTTGTGCTACTAAATAAAAAGCAATTATGCTTTTTACTTACCTTACCTGTGCAAAGCTGGTGCATCTGGTGCAAGTGCATATTCTTTGCATGCATATGCTGAAAAGTTCTGAGTATCCACATGTTGGAGTCTGGGAAAATCTGTATTCAAGTGTGAATATACACCTCATACCAGGGCTGAGCACAGACAGTTCAGAGCACACAACACCCACAGTGGCTAAAAAGTCAAGCCTCTCCCAGAGCAGCCTAGGAGAGGTTTGAGGCCAGTGCTTTGTGGGTGTGATAGAAGCCTTTCAATATTTTAAGTGCATAAACATTTAAGCAAGCTCGACCTATAACAAAGCCTTCCAGATTACCCACCATGAAGACTGCATGAGGATTCAGCAAGTACCATACAGCTGTGAATACATGTGGCAGATGCTAGTGTGGTGGCTTAACTCATTGTATGGACATGAATGACACAAATCACATGGCAGCTGACGGGGTTTTCTCTCTGATTTGAAGACTAGCTGGAAATGCTTGACACAACTGTTGGGTCATTTCCAGGCTTTGCCCATTTTCTATGACATAACTGCTTGCTTTGTTGCTTCCTACAAAATTTCCTACACAGTCTTGTAACCTGTTTCACCTGCTGACAGCAGCAATAAATTGGTGACTGTCTCTTCAGAGTATCCTGGAGTCCAATCTAGTTCTATCTGAAAACAATGGGTACTCCAATGAAGCCACAAGGAGCTGGGATGAGCTGAAAGGGGAGGAAAGAGGTAGATCACTTGGTGCACCCAGTTTTAGAAATACCTTTTAATCAAGGCAGGGGGTGCAAAACTGTTATCTCAGCTTTACAGATGGAAACCACTGTATTATTTGGGAACAGTCCTGCGCTGTGTGTCTAAAGGTAGGTCTCTGCAGCAAATGGGCTTCTACAGAAAGCCTATATACAATTAAAGACCTAAGCACTCAGAGGCAGATAGTCAGAAGTGGCAAGCGGCCATAATTCCTCCTGAAACCAATGCGGTTTTATGGATGGAGCTGAGGAAGCACTTTTCACACAAAAGAACTTGCTGACAATAAATCAGCAGCAAGTGTTGCAATTACTGCCCTACACAGTGTGATGCCTTGCTTGATGCTCCCTCCACAGCAAAGAAATTCTATTGATGGTACTTCTCACAGTGGCACTGGAAAAAAAGCAAACAAAACCAACTTCACAGCAGTTTTGGCACAAGGAAAGATCCAGACAACTTCCAGTCTGTACTTCAATACAAAATCCTGACCAGGAGGAAAATGACTCATGCAAAGTCTGGAGCAAGACATGGTATAAAGCTTTCATATGGCCCCAGACACAATTATAATTCCTCCCATCAGCTCTTCCTGCTGACATCAGCTTTCACATTGGTTTGGCCTAATAATTAGAAAAGTTCTTAGAACTTAACCAGAACATCATTGTTCCCATGGAAAATACCCCATTGCTCCTATGATGGGAAATAGCTTTTTTCCTCTTTCCTTTTGAAAATTTTACTGCTGATCTAGCTAGGCCAGGCTCCAAGTTTAAGTTAGGTTTCAGTGTGCTTTTACAATGTTGGCTTCACATCAGCATCTCCCACTGCTTCTTGAAATCAGCCAGAGAAAATGAGCCTTTGTAGGGAGTAAGGAGAAATGTATCAGAGAAGCAGATTAGCAGCATGGACTATATACTGAAACAAGAGCAAGAGGTGGAAAGGTTTCTCACACTGTCCTCCCTGCCTTATGTCCTATCTCCTGGCTCTATCCTGCTGCAGAAGAGGAACCCTGGTGCCACAGCAAACCCATGCAAAAGTGACAGTGGCCATGGAGACAGCCGTGGAGAGAGGAAGAATGAGAAGTTAACTAATGTCACTTGAAATAGTGTGAGCTGCTCCTGGGGCTCGCTCTGTGGCAAGCAGAGAAGCGATCAGAAGTAGCAGCAGCTAACAGATGTCTGGCAATACTGCTCCAAGGAAGCCTTGGTATGGTGGAGACAAGGGAGAGAGAGACATCCTTCAAGGAACAGAGTGGGTGGTACTTATTTGCAGGAGGCTGCCAGAAGATATTCCTGCAATCCTAACTCATCTTTAGGGGAATGAATTGGGTTGGACTTCTCTGGGAAATCCCATCCCTCACCTTTCCCCCATGATCTCCGTATTTCCTCTTAAAGACTTCAATCATCAGAGACGCTGTCACACTGCAACTGCTCAGACACCAAAACAGATACAGAGAAGGTAAGGGCTGGCCCTTAACTGTGTCTGGTGGAGAGGACATAGCTTCACCCAAGGCTACTGTGGTCAAACTATGCTTGCCTCAGGTGATGATGGGTTTTGGTTCTGTGCCTTCACAGGCAGGATTTTAGTGTCAGGAGCTTGCATGAGCTTCCAGTGAGTAAGTTATGACAGTGTCTGTCAGTTAACTGTCCCATTTTCTTTTGCATGATGTTATAGGGATTTGGAGACTGGAGCTCCCAGCTTTAAGATGGTAATAACCCCTCTGCAGCTTAAACAAAACCAACCCAGTAAACCCAGTAGAGGATACAGTTAAGCAGTAAACCAGCTTAAACTCAATATATTTAATTTGTTTTTTTCATCATCCATCATATCATGTTGGGAGAGCTGAAAACATCTTAATAATTTGAAGAGTGACAGTTTTCTGGAAGGCCACTTCTTGAAAATAGATTTTTGACTCCTGGGCTATGGCAGAATTACAAAACCATTCACATTGCATACTGATCCTTTGCCATCACAAAGGAATAGTTGTTAATTTTCATTTTAAGTGCTCAATTTTAGATTCTTCTAGTCACATAAGCAGCACTCCCCTATCCTAGCTATTCCACTGTGTTACTCAGACCATACTACAGATTATATATATCCATATATCTGCAATACTGCACTACAAAGCCAGAGTAGTGTAAAGATGAACTGAGGAGCAACCCAGCCATGCACCACTTTAGCAGACACTTTCAGGCATACCTACATACTCTGTTTTCATCAAGAGTGAAATGACCCGACTGTTTCTTGCTACCTCTGCACAGTGATTTGCTTCCAACAGAGATGACCACTTGAGGAACTGTGCTCTGTTACTGGAGTGTGCCAGGGATGGGAACTCTAGCTGGCATCACTGACAAATATTTTATACTGCAGAACAATGGCCTTAGATCCACATGACATTACACAAAATGGATTTATGTGCCTGTCTTCAGGAGGAGAAAAGGTGTTCCTAACTTTTGTCAGTGTTGGAAGGGGACTCTTCCCTTCTGTTGATCTCGCTGACATGTAGAATGTTCTATCAACAATTTGTCTTGCCTATACTACAGTCTTAGCAACAACCCAGGCATCATGTAACATCCACTTTTTTTTTTGTACTGTATCATAATTGGTACACAACCGTATGACAAAAAATAAAGTCAGACTAGTGCCAGATAAGGAGCCAGGGCTGCTATTGCTTACTCCAGTGTTACTTGCGTTGGTCTCTCTGAGAAGATGATATGAGTTTTAACTGAACACACATAAAAATGCACTCATCCTAACCTTACCCAGTAATAAAAAGTCAAACTGAATTTCAGAGGCATCCAAACAGCAGATTTTAGCCCTCCATGTGGACACCTGAATAGTTTGCCACATTGTTCTTGGGAATTGTGTGCTTTTTCTGATGAGGGCTGAGAGGGAAGATTCCTTGCTGGGCCACTTAACATAGTAACAATGCCGATAGCGAGTCATCAGAATAAACAACATCCTTCAATATGAAGTGTAGTTTCCCATTGTGAACACAAATTTGGGTTTTCATTTACTCAAGGTATCAGAAAGACAAAAAAAGAAGGTAATTCCTATGAAGTGCAGTAGTTGCCTGTAACTCAGCACCAAGGAGATCAAACTCTGCAGTTAGCTCTCACAGTCCTCCTGCAGTGCAGATCATTGTGCCTTGATGCAGAAACTGAGGCAGAGATGGCTGATATGCTCAAGACTATGTAGTGGGCCAGCAGCTAAATCAGGAACAGAACCTAGGAGTCACAGCCCACCACCACTGGTGTCAGTGAGCTACTTTGGGATCTTTGTCAGATGTGCTTTCTGCAAATTCATGAGTGGTCACTGTCTCCAGCTACCTGCCACTGCCCTGATCAGCAGGCAGGTCACACAGGCTCTTAAGGGCTGATCTTTTAAGCATTCCCAATCCCTATCAATCAAAACAAGATAGGTTTACTTAAGATGGCTTAACTAATAGCTCTTTGCTAACCCAGAGGATTTTGTCAGAAGCAACTTAAGGATCCCCTTCTGAGCATCTCTGCAAACAACCTGAGGATGTGATAACATCTGTCAGGGAGACATGGACAAACTACGGCAAGAGGAGGAAAGGCTGGGAGACAATAACCCTTTTTTTTTTGGTACAATTGCGCTCAGAGATGGATATCTGATCCTGCCTTAGCACAGTAGCTGAACTGAGTCACCTGGCAAGAAAGGTCCCAGAGAGGAAAAGAAAGCTTTTTTGAACACTTACCTAAGAACACCTCCTGTGGCCCACACACCGGGTCAAAATTTTGTCATATTAAACAGAAAACACAGTTCATTAATTTAGTTGGGTTTGGGCTAGGTTTTTCTAGGGCAGAAAAATACCCAGAGATGATGTCTCTTTGAGCTTCATTTTTAAGCTGAACTCAGACAAACCTCTCAGACACTAGAAGAAAAATGTCCACATGAATTTTCATCCAACCTTAAATTCATACATCACTTTAAGTTGATCATGAGGGGAGAGGAGGGGCAGCCATGAAGGAAGATCATGAGGAGAGATCAGTTTGCCCTTAGTGACATGGCTTAGTGGTGGGTTTGGCAGTCCTGGAGTAATGGTTGGACTAAATGATCTTAAAGGTCTTTTCCAACAGAGTTGATCTATGATTCTACCCTGTACATATCATATATTTTGAAACAAATGACACTGTCTTCCAGTACAACAGCAGCACTGATAAGCAGATGCAGACACAGATCTAGCTTTGATTCTCACTGTGCCATGGAAAAAGTATTGACCAATTAGTACCAACTAAAAAGAAAAAAATCCATGTAAACATTTCAGAAATTGTTGCTGTGCTTTCCTAACACAAGTCAAAAATACCTCCGAGGAAAACTGCATAATGGTGCACAGAATCAGGCCTTTTATCAGTATTGAAAAAGGATGTTGTCCTGCTGAGTGGATCAGTGAGGCTTTATCCAAGGTCAGGAGTTTCACTAAGTGTAACTGACCTGAGTCATGCTGCTAGGTAAAGCTGGTTAACCAAGGTAAGGAATGAATCTGTGAAGTCTCCAGAGATTGGCCACATTGGCAGGAAGTAGAGAGATTATGAAGCCCAGCCACTAAAGTGCTTCAAGTTTGGATTGCCCTCTGGATGACCATCAAGGTTAACACACTGTTTTTTCTGGGCTGACAGTGCTCATTTTCAGGGTTACTTCTGAAAGACTAGAAGGTGAAAGTGTGACACGAACACTGAAAAGATTTGGAGCTGCAGTAATTAGAACTGTTTTTCCTCATGGCCAGGACAGCAAAAGGTTGTAAGGGCTCTGGTAGCACAACCTAGGATAGCTCTGAGGTCCTGCTGTATCCAGTCACTCCAAGGAGACTCACACTCTCAAAGGAGCCAGTAAACTGCACTATTCTGTACTGAAGGGAGCCAGTGTTTCACCTAATGGAGAACACAACTATAGAAGCATGAAAGGCAGCACCTCTGAGTCCTTCTTGGGAGTTCAGTCATGGTGAGAACTTTGAGAACCATGTTTACAGGATGAAAAGATTGATTTAGGGGTGAGTTATCTGTACATCAGAGTTCATACGAGGACATCTAAAATCTCTAGTCTGCAGAAAATCTGCTGTCTTAGGGGACAGCTCCTAACTCTGCTGAAAGCATTTCAATCACTGACTTAATCTCTCAGCTGTGTTAGCCCAGTTCAGGGCCTAGTCCCTCAAGTTGCTACTCCATCAATACGGCTATTGATCAGGAGCACTGTCTGCATCAGATCAAATGCTAAGGAGTTCACAAGTTGCTAGACTGATAAAGAGTTTCTCCATGAAAGAGTGATTCTCTGATATTAACTGTTAGTGAGCCAAGCAAAGCAGAGATCTAGGTGTATATGATATAAAAAAGTGATTTATTAGACAAACCTGTTGCAGCAACAGACTGAAGGGGAAAACTCCAAGTGACATCAGGAGGTGGTAATTAGGCAATAACTAGTGCAGGTTTGCTACCCTCTACATACCTGCAGTTTGTCTGTGTTCACTTGTACTGGTTCAGAGCCTAATCTTACATTCTGTTCTGGCCTGAGTTCTGCAAATCCTGGCACCCAGGTGCAATCTCACTGAGCACTATGAGACATCACAGCATGCATACAGCTAATAAAGCACAAAATGTTTTCAGCATCAGACCTTGAACTAGAAAACATCCATTCCACCATTCTTTCAGTATGATGCATGCATTTAAAATAACCACTATCAGACTTACACAAGGAGAACTGAAAAGTCTGCCTGAAATTGTAGCTATGTACTTCTCAGACTTAAAATATGTCAGTGTGGAACTGATTCCTCATCTTAGACTTTGTATGCTCTGAATCTCATTTGTGTTGCAGTATTCATTTTTAACAAAATATTAGAGGATAAGAGAGTCATTAGCAGACTGCCATCAACCTTGACCAATTCCAATCTCAATATCTGAAAAACACTGAAAAGCTATTTTTTTGTTTTGGAGATTTTTCTCTCTCCATCTTAGGCTTTGAATTCTTCGGGGTAGGGACCAGTCCTCTGAAGAGTTTGGAAAGTACATACTGATTTCAGACAGCAGTTGCAATAAGTATCATTGACTCAGGGATATGTCAGAACCTTGATTAATCTTTCCACTGAAATAATTTTTCCAAATTATTCACATGACTGAAGTATATTGAATGCCAGCAATATTTAACTGGTTTGAACTGCATAGTCATGTGGTTTTTTTCTCCTTTTAAATGTATTTCGTGTCTAATAAATGGTTGTGGAGGGTTTATAAAAATCAAGAACAACTGACATTTTCACAGTATAGGAGCCTCGATCTTCCACTGATTTACACAGGTTTAAGACTGACTGAAGTGAAATTCTAGCCCCACACAAGCCAATGACAAAACTTTCATGAAGCTAAGACATTACCCATACCACACAGAGTATGTTTCTCTTTAATGTGAATGATCTGTTAGTATTGCATGAAGCAGTAGAATGGAATATTAATAGTAAATATATATTGTTATTTAATAACAATACTAATAATATTTTGTAGCTTAATTGCATTCTGCAATTCAGCTACACCTCACAGCACCTCCTGCTCACATTTCTGAATTAAGCTGCACAGCATGCTCACAACAGATATTCTCTCTTCTTTTCACGCAAAAAAAATGAAGCTACAGAGAGGTTAAGCAACTTGCCCAAGGCTACAAAGGATGTCTGGGATATGATCTTCAGACATGTTAAAATATTGCCAGTGGCTTAAGGTGTCTAATTTCTGAGAATTACAATTTTGGAGAGGCCCAAAAGACACCAACAGAAGTCAGACTGTGGGGGAAACATTCAAGAATGTATCTCTAAAGCATGAGGCAGAGAAGCATGGTGATTATGAATCCATCAAACAGTGCGGACAACACTGAGTTTCAGAGTGAGTGGATACCTTCTGAGAACTCTGGTAAGGCAGCTAGAAAAATGAATGATCTGATGAAGTAAGAACAGCTTTTTGCATTACTTGTCATTCTAAAAACACCCAGCCTGTACATCATGGGCACTGTGAATAAAGTTGCAGTGGGAGACAAAGTTCCTGAGAACGTCTTGAAGAGCCAGAGAGCCTCACATACTTTATGCGATTGTCTCTTTCATGCCTAAACCTGTTTAGCAAAACATGAGTTTCACTTTACGCACAACTCCACCTACATTCAAAACCTTAATGTGTTTTGTGCTTACATACATCCTTTTATTCTTTACTGAACTAGGGCTGATTTCACTCACAAGATATAGTCCCCACTGAAATCAGTTTATTTCTTGCATCCTGCAACAGAGAAAGTGATGAGGACAAAGAGAGGCTCTTCTACAGGCTTTTATAGGATGCATTTTTATGAATGTATTGGGATGCCTCAACACAAGTTCAATATATTAAAAAAACCAATATATTCTTTCTTTGAATTAGTTCCACTTCCTTTTGTAGAAAGGGCTGACTGAAAAAGGATCTCCAACATCAAAATAAGTAACACCACTGCCAGACGACCAAATCATGAGATTCACAGTGTAAATCTTTGAATGCTCAGAATGCTTTTTGAATGCTATAAAGCTACATGCTGAATTTACAGCCCACTTCCCCATGTGAAGGCTTGCAGCCTGAGCCAGGAGTGTGCTGTATTCCACCCATAAATGGCTTTAAAAGCTCACATCTTGAACAGCACCTGGGAAGGAGCAGCGAGATAATGCAGTCTACAAAGTTTCAGCGCTATCTCCCTCATGCAAGAATCTCAGAAACCCAGGTAAATGCTTATGCTGACATTTCCACACACAGCATTACATACTTTCTTGAGATGGCAGTTTCCAATGAGCATAACAATAGCCACGTCCAAAAGGCATGGGTTAAGTGTGTCCAAGGGCACTGCAAGCTGTGAGTCTTCATCAAAACAGCAGAATTCACCTTGTTGTCTTCCTCATTTCATAGGAATTTTTTTCTGCATTAACAGGACATTTTTTTTCTTTCTATTTATTTCCTTAAACTATCCTTAAAGTTCTTTTAAACTTCAAAATTACTAGGGAAATTCGGAGTTGCTAACATTACTCTTAAGTTAGGAATCTGAGGGAGTTCATTCTTTGCGCTGGCAAGCTTTCAAACTATCTTGATTTTATCAGCTATAATTCATGTTTTCTTCACAGGACAAGTTTGTTTCTTTTGTATTACTTTGAGTCATCTCTGGAAAAAATCACCTTGCACTAAAATGTAATAAAATATGAGAAGAGATTATAACTTATTAAATTAAGCCAAAGCATACACTGTATTTTGGTATAGTACCATCCCTGGAGGGAAAGCAAATACATTTTCAAATGAATTCTGCTTCTAATTAGGCAGGAAAACAAGTACCTAAATTTTCAAAGGGGCCCAACGCACAAGGTGCACAACAAGCACATGATACCAAAAATCTCAGCCTATAAGCAGCACAACAGAAACTGCTGGGTGCTGACAGCTTCAGCCAAGACTGTGAGGTGCACAATATGTTATTTGTCTTTTTTTGCTCCAATCCTCTCCCTATAAACTCTGCTTGCTCTGCTTGTATTTTGCTACATGGGTGAATCTGGAAGAAATGGTAAAGCACTTTTCATAGGCATCTTAATTCACACCTATAAACACCTTAAGAAGAAAATGACCTCCTGCCTGTTGGATGTGTGCCTCATATCACTGTGGGTCACTTATTTTAATTATTTAAATTTTCAACATTAAATCCTCCACCACTGGAACAAACAAGGGCTTCAGTCATTGAATTTAACAGTCGCGGGATCAGACAGGTATTTACTTTCAGGCTCACAGGAAAATGAAATAAGATAAAAAGCCCTATCGGTTAAGCGTGCAGTGCCCCAGTATTGATAATCTTTACGTTAAATATACATGGCACAGGAGATATCTCAGTGGCTACTAGATTTTCAGAGCAGATGGAATATCAGTGTCCCCATATGAGAGACTTCTATACAACTGCTTCTTGCTGAAGACACTGGTTCTAGTCGCAGAAGCAAAGATTTTCTCTCCAAAGCTGGCTTTGCTAATAATAAGTGTGAAATAAGGATATTTCTCAAGGGGATTTTCTAAATCTAAAATGTATTCTGCTTCTTAACACCTCCTATCCTACTGAGTGCTTTAGCCTACCACAGTCTAAGTGCAGTAATTAAATAGAAGTGTAATTGTTACAACTGTCTGTGGTTAGACAAAAGTAACTCTCAGGGAACTGTCATGTCTCCACACTGTCCTCCTGCCAGTCTGTAAGTCATGGTTGTGGGACCAAATTATTCCTCCTGATTCCCCTCCAGTTCCACTCCAGTGTATTTAACTTGACTAGTGGTATCATGACAAATATTAGTTATAGTCCATCCAATCTCAGTTCAGAAAAAGCAGGAATATGCCATATTTCTCATTACATGACCACAGCAAAATCTCAGACAGCCCCACTGATATTTAACTCCCTCGATTCTTTTACTCCTAATACCAGTTAAGAGAAGACACAGAGCCATGCCTAAATGTGAAGCTCAACATTTGGTGTCTTTATGGTTTTTACACCCTCTGTCCACTCATATACAGAGCAATGACCCTTTCTACCCTAAAAATAGAACCATCAGCCAAATTCTTTGACAGTACTTATGTTGATCTGTTCTGGCTCTGTAGCTTTATGTTCTGAATTTTTATATGGAAACACTGACTACAGCGTGTAGCCAGAAATGATTTTCAAGGAGTAAATAGTAGAGCTGGGAATTAATCACAGGGCATTTCAGATGGGCCAGTAAGCTCTCTTTTTTTGCCAGTGAACACTAGCTCTGCAGGGCTGCCCCCTCGCCATGCTGACAGTCTCCAAGCCCCCTGGCTACACTGCAGACTGAGCTTTGCCAGGCCAGCAAGGGGCAAGCACCAGCTGAGAGCATACCAGTATCTGCAGATAGTTGCATATAAGGAGGGGAAGATGGGGCTTGTAACACCAGCAAGAAGCACCTGTAGGCTGGTCTCACCTCCATGGGGGGCATCCAGTGTTTTGGGAGCAAGCTGGTAGGCAACTGAAGGGTGGAAATGGCCCAGTGCTAGAGGATCTGCAAGCAGCACTGAGGTCCAGGGCTGAAAAGGCAAGGAGGGTGGCATGGCTGGGTACACATGGATCAAAGGACCCTCCCAAAAACCCCCACCCTTAGGTGGGCAGGGTCCTCACTGCCATATTCTTCACCAATTTTCCAGCCCTCACCTGCTCCTGGCACCTCCTGGACCCTTGGACTTTGCAAGGTTCACCAAAAGGGCAGCGCACAGGGCAGAGCCTGTAGGAGAAAGTGTTAACTGCTGTAAGAGGCACCAAGTCATGGGAGCTGAGTGCCAAGGGCAAGGATAGCTTCAATTGCTGCTAGCTGCAAGATGCTTTGGACCCTGCAGGGACCAGACCCAGGATATGGGTTGCTCTTCTGGCCTGGCCAAATTAGGCCATCAGCTTTCTTGTTTCCTGCCATGTCACAGCAGCTGGCAGAAGGACAGAACTTTTCCCTTGTTCCACAAAAGCATCCATATAAAAAGGACAAAGCAGGCTATCCCATCTCTGTGCTCTCACAAGACCTTCTTTCCCCAAGTGCACCTGGGAAACTGTGCTAATGGCAACACCAACTTGTGCCCTCCATCGTTTTTCAGGAATTTTGGAATGATCCTGCTTAATGAATCTCAGTGGTAGATCCAATCATCCATCCTTACTCCATTTTTTTTGCTGCTCTGAGAATGGCAGGCTAGATTTTTCTGTAGCCCTTCTGAATTTCATACATTCTTTTAACTCTCAGCATTTATTTTCCCTCTGGAGTCTAAAGTAATATGAGAGAGCAATGAGCCACTTCACCATTATAAGCCCCAGTTTCTCTATTAGCACTGTCCAAATATGCTTCTTATTCTGCTCAGTTCTGTAACAGAGACAGAGTTTGTATAATCCACCTGGCAGAGATGGATGGTACACAGGATGGGTAGTTTCTGCCCAGAAAACATTAAACATTATTAGGCAGTGCACAGTTGAGAGTAATACTTGCTAAGATTCAACTAAACTTTGCTAGCTTCCCCATTTAAGGTGACAACAAAGACAAGGGAGACTTTTGTTGCATGTATGCTTCACCACCGATGTGAAGGCGACTCTTGGATGAGATGAGCTAGCACATTAATGTGAAGAAATATTGGTCAAGGTTGACTTGATAGAAGTTCTTCCCTTATAAATGCGTTGAAATTTCTAATGTTCACACAGATAAAACGAACATCACTTTAAGTCACATTTGGAAACTTCCTGCCTACCAAATTGCCTATCACTTGGTCATTAAAGGCAAAGTTCAAAAACATTTTCTGTAACTCCAGTGAAATACTATTTCAGAGCTTTGGTGCTTTACTCAACAAAAACAACTTTCTCAATTTTAAATGCCATGCCAAGTGTTCTAACAATTGTAGCTACAGATCATGTAACTGAAAACCTTCCTAATGTGAGCTTGAGAATTTTTACTAGCTCTGAAAACAGCTGGCCATGAACATACTAGTCAGAAAGAATACAAAACAAAAGTAGTAAAAAAAAGGTGTTGATTGGTAGCGCTCTCATGGGTATATTTAAGTATTTCTTAAATACATTTTGCCTGTCTGGAAGTGAGAATATTTACATTATTTATTTCACAGCTATCTGGGAAAAAAAATGCCCTAAATTCCTACTGAAGTACATTTGTTTCTGACAGATACTTCTAAATTGAAACCTGGTGTATGTACTTAGACAAACATTTTATTAATTTTGGCTGTTCCAGGATGAAGCAAAACTCCTTGAAGATGAGTCCTAACCTCAAAAACACTTTTTAATAGATTTCAGGGATCTGTTTTCTGTAGTTCTACGAGTGCACGCATATGCATGTGAGTGTAAAGGTGAGGGTGCGTATGTACAGAGGGAAGGCAGACCCTCTTCATCCACTATTGTGAGTAAGTATCCTTGCACTGAATTCAGTGGTATTTGGTTAGACTGTACCAATTTGTTTGCTCATAAAGTCTTTAGGAACCTTTCATCGATTTCATTGGGGTCTGGAATGATTGCTAGAGTTGGTTTTAATCACTAAAATTTTTAGCATCAGGTACCTAGATACAAGTAATGACTAGGAACCAATACTACAAATTCTCAGTAATCTTAGCTTCAAGAGCAATACAAAGACATGCTCAAAACATCAGTCAATAGGCACTGGTAAACTGGCTTTTATCATATCTTTGCCAATTACTGTGCAAATGAATCACGCACCTTTTTACCATGCAAAGCTGTATTAGACTACTGTGGAGGACAGATGAGCAAAATATGCCTTCTGTTCCTATCACTGCCACAATAAAAAGAAGTAGATTTTTTTTTCTCAGACGTTTTAATGAATAGTTGAAGTTTTGCTATAAAACTTATAAAACAGGCTAGAAGAGTAAATCTAATATAAGCCCATTCCCCAAAGGCTGGGACAGTTATTTTCAAGCCATTCCTGGTCAAAACAAAACCTGTTCCTTAAGATGTTAATCTCTTTTTATTTATACTGTACATGAACTTCAATAGCTGGTAGCAATGCAGCCTTCAAGCCAAAACATAGTTCACATTATCACTAAAGAAGCAGGAGAGTCTAGGTGGTTCATATAGGTTAGCAAGTATTTGACTGACCTTTCACTGCCTGCTGAAAGGAATTGTCATATTGCAAATCTGATTTCTCCCTTTAATCAGCCCTCCCTGAAAATTTCTGAGGGTATGTCTAAGAAGAGTACCTGAACACTCGAAATCCAATAAGGAAACAGATTAACACTAATGACCTCTACCAAAAAAGGTCAGAGGGAAAATTCCCTTTCAACTCCTCATCAGCTCTTAGCAAATGAGTGCCAGATCCCACACTTTCAGCTTAATGGTACCATGGAAACCGGTCCAGGTGAACTGCTACCCATGATAAAAATCTGTGTTAATCACATGCACACGGATGATACAAAAATGCTCCCTGGGCTCCCCTGTGCAACGAAACAATGAGACTTAATGACATTTGCAGGATCCTATGTGCAAAGGCAGGAAAGAGTAGGATTTCCTTCAGAGATAATTAAGATATGGGACAGATATATCAGAAGGGAAAAAAAGGTTAAAATAAAGAGTAAAAATCTATGCTGCTGTATCTCAGAAATTTTCCACCTTGGCTTTTCATGTCTTTGCAGTAATTTTTCAGAGTGCTTCCCCAGTGCAGGCCAGAGAGAATTTTTTATAAACTCCTGAAAATAAATTTAAAATTCATAAAGTCTCGTAACAACCACTATGCTTCCTGCCATTCTCATATATGGTCATTTTTCAGCTGAGAACTCAGCAAAGCTCAACAGACTGACATATGGCCGTGACTGGGCTGCTAAACACCCTCTGATGTTGAGGAGATGATATTCTACAGCCTTTGGCTTGTGTGATTTTTAGCGGATTCAGATCTAAGTCTCTTTAGGCCTTTCAAATCCCTCAGAAAGATGATGTTACTGGAGATGCATCAGTACCATCTACTGTTAGGTAGTCAATACTGCACCTTAGGCCATTTGTATGCCTCCATCCTTTTTGTGCTTCTGCTTATTTATCTTTCAAGATTATGTTGTGTTTATCTTGTAAGGTAAGATTAATAAAAACAGAGGCCACTTAGGCAGGTCTTGTGACATCAGTGCTCAGGAACTCACAGGTGGAAACACACTGCTGCAGCCAAACCACAGCTTGGCCTTAGAGAGCAGGGGAGATGGAACAAATACAGCCCGGTGGCTTGGGAACAACTTTCTCACTTCCCCAGCAAGTCCTCGCACAATAAAGATGTCCCCAACTCATGAAATGAGGAAAGACTTCTTTTCTATCACTAATTTAAGCTCACTATAAAATACAGCTAGCTCTTTTACATAACAAAATCAAGTGGCTAGGTCAGAACATTTTCTGGTAAAAATCAGCATAGATACAGGGACCTCCGCTTGAGTGGATCTGAGCCAATTAACTCAGCCTTGTGTACAGAGGTCTGATAAGTAAGCCTGTGCTGGGGATTAAGTCACCAAAAAGAGCACAAAGAGAGCCAACTTTTATCTGCTGCTGTTTGCAAGCAAAGGTGAAAAGACAGTTGGTCAAGCAAACCGAACTGGTCTAAAAGCCAACTGGTATAACCTCACTGACTCCAGCAGAGTTACTTCAGATTCAGGTCTGCATAATGGAGGCTGCAACCCAGACTCTTACTGCTGGCTCCATTGACTGACCCCTCCCCGGCGCATATC
>WYDI02026562.1:0-30115 GCA_009867235.2 Psittacus erithacus | reverse complement strand
TAGGGAGGCGGCAACCCACACCCTTACTCCCCCCCCCCTCCCCTCCCCCCCCCCGCCCCCCCCCCGCAACTCTAAGGCATTTTACTTCATGCATTTGTTTTATCTGTTTGTGATGTCAGATCTTGAACAAGCCTTTGCAGTAGATCTCAAGATTTGGCTGTTTTATCAGCATCCTCCAACTCTCCTTTTTAAAGGACACAAATACCTAATAGTTCTGCAGTCAGAGCACACCAGCCTCCCACACAGGGGAAACAGAATTATGTCCATATTGCTGCTCCTCATCTCTGCAGTTTTTCCCTTTTTGGTCTGTTTTTTTGGGGGTGTTTTTTTGTTTTATTGGTTTTTTGTTGTTGGTTTTGTTTTGTTTTTTTTTTCTTAAGATGGGCCTGATTAGGGCTGTCTTTGCTTCAGCAAAGGCCATTGATGGGCCTGCAGGGACTGGCCCATGCCTAGATCTGGAAGTCCACAGCAAAGTGCAAACATAGGCTGTGGAAGCACAGGTAAACAGCATCCTTTCAGACAGACAGACTGGTCAATCTGTCCAGGTTTTAGTGACTGAAAAAGTCCAATTATCAGGCTGCACTGTTAAAAAAAAAAAAAAAAAAAAAGGCCTTCTTTGCTGTTACCCCCACCTCAGTCTTCATTTTCCAAGAATAAAAGAGCTACTCTTCCCTAGCCTGCTCCTACATAGGAGATTCTCTGCTCATCTTAGAAGCCTTTTCCTACACCCACCTCCACTAAGTTCAGTCCAAAGCACAGTGACCAGACCAGGCTATGGCACTGCAGATGTCATACTGGTTCCCTGGACAAAGGTATTCACACTTCCCTGGCTGGCTGCTCCTCAAGACGCCATCAGGCACTGCATTTCTTTTCCAGATGCTTCATGCTAACAGTCCAATCATCCTGAAATCAGGCTAAATGCCCACATTTTCCTGTCCCCTATGCTACTGATGAGCTTGCAGCCCCATGTTCCCAACCACATGCCCCCACTTTTCTCTTCGTTGTTAAGTTTCATGCTGCTTCTGTTACTCCACTTCTCAAGGTCATCTGGCCCTTTGTGTAGCATATCCTGATCCTTCTTTACTAATGGTGCCCGCTAAATGCTGACAAGAACTTGCTTAAATGTGTCCCTACCAGCAATGTGCATAGATATTGCTCAGTGTGCTGAGGACATTAATGAATATATTAAAGCAGGATCAGTTTCAAGACTAACCTGAGGTATCTGGGAAATGTAACTGTCAGTTTTCTTTCAAGCTGACACTTTTCCTCTTTACAGTACACATTTTTGCCTCCCCCGTAGCCAGAAGAATTGTAACATGAAAGTTAACATCTTTAGTAACTCCCCATATGGCAACTATCAGATACTTACTAAAGCCTAGGATATCCACCACGGTTTCCCTGGCTATGAAAATTTACTATCTTAAAAATTATGCTGCGATATAACCCAACACTGGTTAAACTTGTTACATCTTATTCAACATTCCTCTGTCTCTGCTACTTTCCCTTTCATACTGCTCTTCCCTCCAAAGTCTGTTAGTAAGCCTTACATGCTACTGTTACAAGTCTAGCAACCCTGTTGTTACTATTTGTAAATACAGGATTTCTTTTTTCCTGTTCTCCAATCACAAGCCTGATGTCCCATTCACCCATTTGTTAGATATTTGTGGGATAAACAATTTCATGTGCCCAGTCTGAAAGACTCCTAGGACAAAACATGCCTTGTCCTCAGTGCCCACTTCCCACTTCCACCCATGAAAGTGCACAAAGCTCTCCAGATTTTGCTGGGCCATTTTCTCTCTTCTGCTTCGTCCGATGGCTTTTATATTCTTCAGGGAAGGAGAATGCAGGCAGTTTGCTGCTAATTCCTGTGGCAGCCAGAGCAAGGCTACAGATTGTGACATAATGAAGAGATGCAGCAAAAATTTTGATGTACCATTCCCATTGAGCTTAATGGACTGGATTGTCTACTGTATGGACCACAAACTCCTTGCGCATGTCCACAAAAATCAAGCTCTTTTCAAGACTTATTCCTCTAGTTAACTTATATTCAGCCTCAGACCTGCTCAGCTACTGAAGCATCCTCTCACCAGCCAGCAGTCTCCAGTTCTGAGCCCATGTAGTGTGGGCTTGTTTTGGGGAGGTCCTCCTTCCCTGAAAGGAAACCAAGCTCTGTTTCTTCTCTAGCACAAGAACTCACAGGCAAGACCACTGCCATGAGCTGAGGCCACTAAAATGGTATTTCTTGCTTCCTCCACCAGTTTCTGTTCTATTGCCAGCCTGGCAGATCTCTTTTGCAAGAACCCTACAGTATCTGTCACCAGGCCCTTCCTTCCTCTGGAAAGGATTCTAAGTCTTTCTCTTCTCATTTTCATTTATTTATAATATTTTAACACAATTCTCTCTCAGACCTCTCTAATAAGATCAGGTTCACCCTAAGGTGTATATATGCACCAATACTTCCTGCCTGCAGTTAGCACTTTCAAGGCCAGTGAAGGATTTTTGCATGAAGTTCTCAAAAATGTACTGAAGAATATGGTGAAAGAGACTGACCATGAACTTCTCCTTATTGCAATACAGTGTGATGGTCTGGGTATTTACTAGGGAAAGCAAGTGCTTTGATGTTGACTTAAGTGTTGTTCATTAACTTCTTTTCCATCTCCCATGTTTCAAACTATGCTGAAACAGTATTTGTTCCTTTGGAGAACATGCTATGTAAACTTCTGACGAAAAGTAAATATTTTTTTTGAAAGTACTGTTTATAACTGATCCAGCCCGAAACAGCTACTATAAAGGAGCAAAGAAAATTTCTCTTTTCTGACATCATTGTGTTTAGGTAGGTAAATATGACAGCCATTATCACATTAGGAATAGCTTTCAGGCAACCACTGGTTTTATAACTTCTGAGAAACAGATGAATATTTAGTGCTGTGTACCATCCCTTCTTCAATGACATATTGTTGTATTTTTTCCATAGGTTGTGAGTAGAAGATTTAATATTTGAACAAAATCAGCCTTGCATGTAAAACATTAGTCCACATCACAAGCATTATACAAGGGCCAGGAAAACCACAACTCCTATTCTTGGCACTCAGCAGCACTGCATGGACTTGTAAGTCCTTCATTTTAAGTCAGTACTTGTCACCTACAGATCTCCAGATGCATCACCAAACAGTGATTCAGCTTCATCATGGGGTAACCTCTATTCCACATGCAAAGAAACTGACGCTGAAAGAGCCGGTGCTTCCAACCACCACTGTAATGCCAGTGTTTGTCTTGCTTTGCATCAGTGGTTTGCCCAAATGATCTCCAGAGATCTCTTCCAGATGAATTTCTATGATCCGATGACCTGATTGGTTAGATTATCCAGGTTCCCCGCTGGCCGCTGGTTTTTTTCCCATGTGCCAGCTCATTGGATCTCTGTTAACCCAACTCACGCAGTGAATCCACCAGAAAGCTAACCTTACCATAATGAATGATTCATTTTCTGCTGGCATAGCTCCTTGCATCACCTCACCGCATGGTCAGATGAATGACAGAGGAATGCCAGAGAAGGGTGAGAGCCTGGGGCTAGGAACAGGGGATGGGACCTCCCCTTTCCACAGCAGCTAGCGGCTACATCAACTGGACCGGTAAGTCAACCGATGCCTCAGGGGCAGACATGGGAATTGAGCCTGATCTATTCTCCACACGTCCGATTTCCACAACCTGTCACAGCATCACAGATGTGGTTGAGTACCTCTGATGGACATCTGCCAAATTGCCCCAAGTTTCCTGCAGTTGAGAAGCATTAGGCATGAATTCTGGCATTCAGTCTGCAGGCACCAAGTGCAGTGGCAGTCCCTGAGTCCACAGCTTAATACCTGTTACTAGCACCATTTCCTTTATTTTCTCCCAGCATGTTCCCCAACTTACTGAAGGTACAACCCCCTTCAACCAGAGTATGTTTTCCTGGGATATGTCACTGGCTCAGGTTTTCCGTAGTTTTCTGAACACTAAAATTACAACCGTTAAGAGACTTTGGCTGCAGGCAAAATATACTTAACCCCATACACAGCACCTCCCCTAGTTCCTAGCTACTTTGAAGCATTTTTGGTTTGTAGGTTCAGATTCTTCTGCCTTAATAGCTTCTCTTCAAAAACATGGACACCTTTCTGCTCTGGTCTGATTTCTCTGATTACACAGCAAACTTAAACTTCTACTCTAGGGAAGCCTGTTCATCTGTCCCTCTGTCCTACCGCCAGCTGCCCATAGTATTCTGCAAGTCTGTTTAGCATTGTTCTGATATTTCTTCTGTTCTTGGTAACTTTCCATTCCATTGTCCCTTCAAACTTGGCTAAACTGGTTTCACAGCTCAAGTTCTCTGTTTAAATATCCATCACCCAAAAGCCTAAATACAATCTTTAGTGTTAACTTTGCCACATTGTCCCTAGTCTGAGGGGACAGGCTGTAAATGCAGCCAGTAAGTGAGAAATGGTTTTTAAAATATCTACAAAACTTTCAAACTGGTTCTTCCAACTTGATTAGTTTCAGTGGAATTTAATGGGCTTTCCTATTTTTCCCCTCCCTCAATTGTTTTCACAGATTTAGTTGCTGGCAAGTTTCAATTTGTGGTGTCTAAAGTAAAAAATGCCAGATCTCCAATTTGCCTCTCTGCTCTACTCAAGATACCGACCAGTCTAGCTCATTGCACAAATGTTTTTTCCAGAGGCACTACTGCATCCTCTCCAGTGTTTTTGGTAAATATCAACTGGATGGAAACAGAGTGGGAACTGAATATGGAAATAGCTATTTCAGGAATAACCTAATGTGTGGACACTTCTGCCCCAAAATAAGGTGTTTTGTGTTAAGCTCCAGCCACAGAAAGGGTTTTGGGCTGGAACAGGGGAAGTTACTCCTGAATAAAATCTAGTGCTAACATGTTGGAGCCATACACATCTCACAGACACATACTTCTCAAGGGATCACTACTTTCTCTGGATTTATTTGCAGGCAGCTTTGGGGTGAGTTACAGTTGACTTCAGAATGCAGAAGAAGCCGAAGAGCATATATTCCTTGGAAAGCGATTAGTCTTTTCCTTACAAATGCATATTGATCCTAACAATGGGACCCAATTATGACTGAGTCTGTAGGCCCTAATAGTTTATTATTTATCCAAGAAAAGGGGCTCCCCCCTCATTATTGTCATAATACAGAGCAGAAATTGTTCATTTCATCTTGACTTAGAGTTTACTTTCAGCAAAACTGAATAGAAATTATTTAATCAGTCACCCTCTATTTACCTTTCATATCAAAGCAAAGTTAACATAGGCAGCTTCATGATGCATGTAAAACAAATCCCACCAGAGACCATTCCAGGATTTTAGGGGAAATTATTTGTATCATTATTATTCTACTGGGCTGCCTGCAATTTTCAGATCAAACCCAATACATTTTTCGTCCAGTATCTGCAATGACTTCCAAAATAATGCAGATGATAATTTTATTAGCTTGCACCCAGATGGTAGACTGCCAGGCACAGTTACTCTCATTGCATCTAGCTCTCAGTAATGCAAGTCTTACTAAGAAAACAGTGCATTTGGCCACTGGTTATATAAATTAAGACCAACCCAACAGTTACAAACTCAATTCAAACAAAATCAATAAAAGGCACGTGAATCATCAAAGTAGGAACATTAGACATAATGTTAACACTAATCTTTTCATTTAAGATGTCTAGCACAACACTGAGATGTGGGAAATGCCTGACAGGCTATTCCTGCCCTGTATCATCATTTCTCATTGACTTTCTTTATAGCCAGTTCTATTTAAAACAATTCATCACTGGTGTTGCCAATTTACACTATTAGTATACCTTAGACCTCAGCTGAAAGACAAGGACCTAACAGCAGAGCAAACTATAGTAAACAGGAAAAAATGCACATTCACTTTGAAAGATAATTTTTGGACCATAGCAATCATGTACATTTGTGACATTTACCATGCCAGAATGGTAGTGGTGTTTATTCCAGGTCTGTATTTTGTATAACGCAATGTTTGTCTCTTCCTACCTCAAAGGGATTATTACTCTTTTAGTTTGTAAAAGCATTTTGGATATGGAAAGCACAGAATAAAATACTGGCTGTGAGCACGAAGTACCAAGTGTATTGTAAGATTACTTATTGAATCACAAAGCCACAAAACTGCACAGCTGCAAAGAACTTCCAGAGATGATTCTGTACAAGGAGGCTAGATTGATTGTCTGGTATGCACAGGGGCTAATGAGTTGTTAGCAGCAGGCAGCCATCGGAGTTCCAGTTATTTGAGCACCCATCCTGACTCTAGGGTCTTTTCAGTTGCTGAACACTCCCCTCCTTTCCCTGCTTTGACTTTTTCCTTTGGGGGTCCATCTCATCTCTGCGGCTCCTTTCAGCACTTGTGGACTCCTCTTCTCTGGCATCAGCACTAGCCCTTCTTATTGGGCAGTCACAGTGGCCAACTTACCTCAGATGTATTTACCCTTAGCTCCCAGACTGCACAGTATTTTATCCTTGCTGGGCACAAGGACCAAATATGGCCTAGGAATTCTTTTCCCCCACTAAATCTTGGTCCTCAATCTCTTCTCTGCAGTTGCCCAGTGCACTCTGCCTGCCTCCCTAGAAAGATCACTGGGGAGGAAGGTGATAGCAGCAGAAGTCACCTGGCTTCCTCTGTTGGACAGTGACAGGTAGGTAGAGAACTGTGGCAGTGTTTGCTGCTTGGAAAACTGCTCCCCATCTTCTTCAGGAAAAGGCAGAAGGCCAGATCTGGCCCACAGGCTACCAGCTTAACCACATGGGTTAAGGCATGCCCCAAAAGTGTGAAAGCATAATCCACAAGAGCAGGACTTAGCATATCAAGGAGGCAGCAATCTAAATACACCTTACACTGTTTCAGAAATCTGTTCTCTATCTTTTCAAGCACAGCTGGGAAGACTGCACTATTGGATCTGGACGAGCTTGAAGCCAAGTGTTATATTAAAAACTGTATGCCACAGGAGGCTTGTGAACACAGGACTTTTGTTTAAACGTACTATACATACAATATCTACAGATTGGGTTTAGCTTTACACCTTGATTCTTCTGGCACAGCTGTTCACATTAGGAAAGTCAAACATGATGACAGATCTGATAGCCAGCACTGTCTGATGCAAACATGGGAAGCAGGAAGCAAGCAAAATCAAAGAAGAAAAATGTTTCTCTCCATTAATGCACAACAGCAAACGGTCCAGCCATATTCTTGCTGAAAGGAATTTGATGTCTCGGTCAGTGCCTTGGCTAATGAGCTACCAACATCAATCTGTCATCATCTGTATTATTTGAAATGGCCTTTGCTGACACAAGGTATATTCATGCGCTGGCCCTCCTGGGCACTTGAGAGTTCAAGTCCTGGCCATTTTATACCACACTGAATGATAATGAATGGTAACGGAATAATCATTGGCTTCCTTTTCTCAAGGGGAGGCAAGAATGTTGTTGTAGGGATCTCCCCCAGCCAAGAATGGCTTTTGATTACGAAGCAGGGAATATGTTCTCTGTGCACAAATAGTCTCTAGCAGATCTTTGCAACTATGTTTTAACTCTCCATAGCATGTGTAGCACATCTGTATTGGCATTTCCATGAGCCTGCCCTAAGTATCTGACTCTCAAGGACTTGCAGGGCTATATCAAAAGCCAAAAAAGACATGAATACTGACGGTAGTGCGGAATTCCAGGCAAAGAAATCCCCTTTTAGCACTCTGTCTCTACCTATTCCTATAATACACACAAAACATTACACAATAATCTTCAACAGTACTTCAGGTCAGAAAATTATTTCCTCTGGAAGTACCTACTGAGATTTCAGATTGCAAGATTTCTAACCACTACCCAGCAGTTCTCTCAAAAACTGAATAACTAACTTGCAGCATTATATAACAGCATAATGTAAGCTTCATACAATGAAGCAAATAATTTGTCATGAAACTTCAGGCAAATGACATCTACTATATTCTTACTGGCACAAAGTCAACAAAAGTCTTGTTTCCTTTCAGAAAGTACCTGGGGGTTGCCACACCATAATCCTAGTCAAACCTTATGTTTCTGTGTTAATGCATCCCAACTGTAGCTGAGTTCCAAGTGAGTTATATAGCAAGATAAACAGAAATGTTTAACTCCAGTATTAGCAACTTTTCTGTTAGGAACTCACAGGTTTCAAAATGTATGAATTCATTTCCTTTTCTGTAGCAAGTAAATACTACGTGTTCCATTTTCACAGTGAAAGGCTTTCCTCCAGGTATCCCAAGGACAATGCTGTTTTCAAGACTTGCGTGTGGACTACAAGATGGTTTCCTCCCCCCTTCCATATACCAACATGCATAATTTCCAAAGAAACCTTTCATACCAAACTGAAGATAAGGCAAACCCTAGAGTGGCATTTGCGTGTGTGCTCTTAGAGGCAGATTAGGCAAATAGCTGACAAAACAGAAACGCAGCAGACAAACTCACCATTTCAGGTGGTTTTCAAACATTTTGCCTTTTGGAGGTCTAAATTTTTCCAGTGTAAGTGCCACCCTCTGTGTAATAAACACAGGTTTAAAAGTCATGTAACACGTTACTAGAGATAATGTGACAAGGGCCCTGTGAGAATTCAGAGAGGTGATAGCCTCGAGGACGAGCTGAGAAATGGGATTCTTTCTGAAGAGAGTGAGGGACATACCTGCCAGTGACATGGCTGAATGGCTCAAAGAGATTGTGATGGCAGAGGGGATGAGGTGAGCCCCAGGTGAACAGTTGAACAAGAAGGTCTGGTCTTGGTCAGAGCCTTGCAGATGAGAAGAGAAAATTTGATTTGATGTTCTCATTAATGGGGAACTGCTTAGAGATACAATGACATATTCAGCTGACTAGCATAGGGAGGATGAGCAGTGGTTGCGCTTAAGAGGATATTGTAAGGAAATTAGCTTATATGAACATTTTGAGCTATAGTGACAGATAAAATAGGGATTTCAGATATGTTTGGAAGAAAGAAAATTATGATGTAGACCCAGACTAATTGTGCTAACAAAAGAACTCAAAAAGACACAAGATTCCCTTCAAGATACAGGCTTGCGTGCCAGGGAAAGGGTGCTGCCACCAGCAATGAAGAACTGAAACAGCGAATGGAAAAATCAGAAACCCATTGACACCAACAATGCTCAACAGAACAGCAGAGGGGATATGCCAGAGGCAAAGGCTAAGATGCCCACTACAAAATCTTGTAGCCTCACCGAAGAGGTCTTGTGAGTTATCTTTACCTGTTTTATTCATAAATCCACAAGTACAAAAGCAGTATTCTGCACTGGGCAGTTATATGTACACATTCTAACTGGCAGATTTTCTGGGCTAATCATAAACAAAAATATAGCTCTTTTTTCTTTGACATTACAGAATTTAACAAATGCACAGAAGTATCAGGAAAAGGTGTTGACCTGCACTTCTTTATATAACTGTGTCACTCGATGTTGTTTTTAATCAGCTCACAATGTTCACATTCACATCTCCCTTTCTTTTAGACACTAAGGAGATGGTCACCTGGGCACCTGTATCTGTTCAGAAGTCCTTATGGTTATTGCTCCTGACAGCCTGAAGTCCCTGTTTGCTGTGAATCTGACACGTAAATTAAGCATGGAAAGCTATAAATATAGCTACTTTGTTGTCAGAAAAGTCATCCATACTTTATGTCTAACATGCAAAATTCCATATGCAGGAATGTCTATATAATTTCTTTCAAATTCCACTTACTTGGGAAGATCTACTTCCCCTATTGCAAATGTGTTATTAATATACTGTCCCCATGCTATTAAATCAAAATGTCCCTGTCATGTTTCCTATCCCAGTTCGAGTTTTTATCCATGTAGCTGGAAGGCAGCAGAAAGAGTTGAATAAAGGGGTGATTTAGGGACATGTAGCAATAGAAAAACCTTCTTGATCATCTGCTTCACTAAAAATAAATAACTTTAATTTTTTAAAAACCCTCTTACTTGTCAGAATTATGTAAATCTCACTGGGATATTGATTGAGGTTGTCATGCTCCTGAAGGAGTGCTCCAAGGTGAGAAAGCATATCAGTTTGCCAACCTCTCACCTGCCATTCCTTAGTCCTGCCTCTAAGTAACATCATGAACCCGCCTGTCACTCATGCGAATGAGCCTCGACATGGAAGAACATGCACCATTGTCAAAACAGTAGCCCAGTATAAGTAGGTAACAATTTCATGTTCTTAGATTGCCACAGCATGAGAATGAATGTGTAGCATTTTCTACAAAACTCAGTGGAAAAAACACGCGCTTACAGTGCCAAGAGCAAATTTTGTTTCTCACATCAAAAATATGTCATTGCAGCTGAGCATGTGGGAATCCAGAGAGCACAGCAGGTTTCCCTAACACTTGCTACTAAATTTCAGGATTTTACTCAGCAAGGGAAGGTAACATGTGGAGTTATCATGTGGAGTTCTCCATCAAAGTGACTAACAGCATCATAGAACATGACAGCATCCAGACCAATTGTGCATTTACATCTTCAGACATTCCTGTAAGTAGAAGAAATTAATGCGGCATGTTTCAATTTGCCTTTTTAAAATGGTGCCATGTGTCTATGGATACCCTGGTGATGCCAGGACAGTCATTGGTTCTCACAGTGAGTGGAGTTTAAATTCAATTAAGTTGCCATGCTGTTCATGGAGACAAGGAGAGGTCAGTTTGACTGCAGGGGGTCTGTTTACTCAGTGAGAAATACTCTGTTTCTGCAGTCTGATGCACTGTTTGCTCCTGCTGTTCAGCTCTGCATTTCTTTCCCAGGTATCTTGCTTTATTTGTTCTAGGTTCTGATATGGAGCAGTGGTCATGGGGAGCACCCATATAATCTGTAAGCCCAAACTATACCATAAGGACATAAAGCCAAAAGAAAAATATTAGTAGCTGCTAATCTCTGATTTCACAGTTGCCACCTATCCATCTCCAACACAGCTTTCCCACACCCATCAAATTGCACAGGCATGATACTGAGAGAACCATGACATCCCTGAAGGGCTGAAGCAAAAATATCCCACTGTTAAGAGCTGCATGGCAGCATAAATAACTTTGACCTTGATAAAAGGGTAAAAATGTTTAAAAATTTAGGAAGGGAGTGTTACATACCAGGACAGCATAACACAGGGTAAGTCATACAGGGGCTTGAAAACCCTCAACTCAGAAAACTGCTTATTACTGCCTGCAACATTAACACACATTGCACAGAAAATGCGGAAATGGGGAGGAAAATTTAAATCAATCAAAAACTTCACTAAGACAAAACATCTTATATAATCTTCCCACTGGGAAGAGAAAGAGAATAGACTTTCGTGCAAAAAATGCTAGTTATGTCACTTGATGTACTTCTGGAAGGCACTCAAGTATTTCAGTGACATAGACAATAGAAGAGCAAAATAGAACAAGAGAGAACAGGACAGAAATAGACTTGGTTGGCTTTGTATGGGAGAGCTGGTCAAAAACCAGAATTTTCATTACAGTAAAAATTTCAGAATTCTTGCCAACTTACCATGCTCTTTCAAAAAAGAAAAACCAAAATCAGTACAGTTTTTGAAAAGAAACTCCAGCAAATAACATTTCTCTGAAATAATAAATACTAAATCTGGGAGCCCAGATTTCAACCCTTTTAATCACGCTACATCTCCCTTAAGTCCAGGAATCCCTAAATTTTTACAGACTGGGATCTGATTTGTCTGACTTTTAGATTCCTCTAATGCTTGTGCTTTGAATAGATCTTTCTACCCAGTGATATCAAAACTTTTTACAAAATTCAGTGAGTTATTTCAGATCACTGAAGTAAAATTGAAAAAAGTTATTTCCATATTACAGTTGAAATTAAATAGATATTAACAGATTGAGATCAGAAAAGTTGAGTGAGAAGGAATCTCTAGCTGGGCACCCAAATTAGAGGCCATGTCTGCACAATTTATTTCACACAATAAGAAATTTCTCAACTGCAAATACTAGGGCGGACCATGGCACATGATCAGCCTCCCTTCTCCAAAAGATTCTCATATACGTATAAAAAAAAATAATTAACATATAGTGTTCTACTATTACAGTCTGGTAAAACTGCTCACACTTAACAGATTTCTGGTATGGGAACACTGAGGGACTTGGACTGTAGTGAATGTGAGTCAACTTATATCTGCTAAAGATTTGCCTGTGTAGTGGAAAGGGGCCAATAAGACTATGCAAACCAATTAGTCTAATTTGTCTTGAGGTTTTTCTCAGACCTTAATGGGTCTTCATACACTTTATTTTTAAATGCTGATTATACTGTCATTTAAGGAAGCGATATGCTGCCTTGACAAGACTGGTCACTTCAGCTACATGACATTTTCCCTGCAGACATTTTCTTGCCTTAGCATGCAAGTTTCTGTGTAGGTGATGGCTATATAGAAGACAGCCTTGATGTTCCAATATCTTGTGAACTCTATGATCCAAAAGTAATGTACTTAATCAAGTGTAAAGCAAAAGGTGATTAAGTTTTGCAGAACTGTACAATGCCTGACTGCTCAGAAATGCATCTTTTGATGTGGTGCAGAGAATTGGAACAGTTCTGTCTGCTTTACCAAAACATGACTGTTTAGTAATCTGAAAAGAGAGCCTCAGAAATCCCCACAAGTGTTTAACTTTGATCTGAAGCTTTAGAAAGATGATATTTATTTGTTTGCTTGTTTAATTTGTTTGAATTTTAAACTCTGGAAGGTGTCAGCTTGACATCTTGTGGAAGTAATTATTTGCTTTTTTCCCAGATGAGGTTGAGCAGGGGCAGCAAGTTTCCAATCATCATCAGTTGTTCGAAGCATCCAACCAAAAAAAAAAAAAAAGAGAGAAAGCAAAAAAGAAAACCATCAACTCACCTTTCTATTGTGGTTTATATGAATTATTAAGAACTAAGATTCAGAGGAGCCTCAATTCTTGAGCATAAAATCAATACTATATTTTATATAACAAGGGCAGTAAACCCAGCTTGTTCTGCTTCCAAGCCTTGTCAAGTCTCTCAGGCAACCTAATTCACTAGGGCCAAAGTCCAGCACTACTGACGTGAAAGGTGGATTGAAACGGACAGAAAACTGGCTGAATAACTGGGTCTGGAGAGTAGTGAAGATCAGCGGCCCAAAGTCTAGTTAGAGGCCAGTGTGACCCTTTGGCAGTGTACCTCAGGGGTCAATACTGGGGTCCAGTCATGTTTAACTTCTTCATCAACAATCTGAATGATGAGGCAGAAGATACCCTCAACAAGTTTGTGTATAACAAAAGATTGTGAGGAGTGGGTGATATGCCAGAGGGTTGTGCTGCTACCTAGAGGGAACAGGACGAGCTGGAGAAATAGGCTCACAGGAACTTCATGAAGTTCAACAAGAAGTCTGAAATCCTGCACCCTGGAGAAAGAAAAACCCATGCACAAATACATGCTGGGGCCCACCCAGCTGGAAAGCATTTGACAGAAACAGACCTGGGAGTCCTGTCAGGCATCAAGTGGAACATGAGCTAACAATGTGCCCTGGCTGCAAAGAGGGCTAACAGTGCTGTGGGCTGCACTAGGTGAAGTGCTGCCAGCAGATTAAGGGGAGTGATACTTCCCCTTTATTTAGCGCTGGTGAGGCCATACCTGGGGTGCTGTGCCCCGTTCTGAACTCCTCAGTACAGGAGAGACAGGGACATACTGGAAACTGCAGCAAAGGAGTCCAAAGGTGGCTATAAGGTGCTGGAACATCTCTTCTAAAGAGGAAAGGCTGACAGAACTGGGGCTACTTAGCATAGGGGAGAGAAGCCTTGGGGGATCTTAATGTATATCAAGACCTAAAGGGAGGGTGCAGAGAGGACTGAGCTCTTTTCAGAGGTACCCCGTGAGAAGACCACAAGCAATGAGCACAAACTGAAATAGGGGGTTATGTCTGAATATCAGGAAACAATTTTTACTGTGAGGGTGACCAAGCATGGGCACAAGTTGTCCAGAGAGGCTGTGGAGTCTCCCCCAGAGGTACTCAAAAGACATGGTTCTGGACAACTGTCTCTGTATGGCCCTGCTTGTGCAGTGGGGTTGGACAAGACGACCTCCAGGTGTCCCTTCCAACGTCAACTATTGCATGATACTGTGATTCTGTAAAAGACTTGTTCACTTCAATGGGGTTGAGATGTGACCATCTGTCCAGGAGCCCATGGAGTTTAGCTCACTTTCTTGTGCTGTAAGAACTATTTGCAGCCACTACTAAAGGACAACTTTTTACTATGTTCCAGACATGAAAGAGAGAGAATAGATCTCCACTGAGTTCACTGAGAAGTTATTTCTGCAATTACAGCCTCTCAAGTGAGGGTGACAAAAAAAGGCCAGTCATGATGGGACACAGGCTTGCAGGGAAATTACATCCAGAATCTCACTTCCAGAAGGGAATACTCAGGCAGATCTGTGTCAGTTTGTATCCAAAAGGTGAAAGGCTCCTTTGTTGCATTACCTGTAGCCAAACTACTCGATTACACTTTCAAACTCCATTCGCAGACATAAAAATCAAATAACAATTTCTTCACACATATAACAATCACCCAAAAAGTACTAGCTGCAAACATTCTGCATTGCACTGAGTATTAATAATCATGTGGGCACATTTTTGATCCCCTCCATGCCAGCAAAGAAATTCATAACAGTCACCAAGAGGGGAAAGCCCTCAGTAAGCCTACAGAAAAACTGAAAAGAGGTACATCAGACTCCAAAGTATTTCCTTTTTGTCCTGCTTAGTAAATGAAACATTGCATGTGAGTGACAACTGAGAAGAAAGAAAGAGGATAATAAATCCTGTTTCTGCTATTTGAGGTTTTAAGTTTTTCTTTGGAAATGGAACCTGAAGTTGACTGAATTGGGTTATATATTATATTTAGAAAAATATATTATATTTAGGAATACTTAGAGCTTGACTGCAGAAATGTTATACATCCTAGAGTACTTGCAACTCTGAAGTGGAGAAGATGCAACCTAAGAAACTGAGTAATGACCACACTAAATCTATAAATAACGGTAATTATACGGTACTGAAGTGAAAACCAGTTTCAGTGTGCACCTGTTGGAAGTTTTCCCCAATGTTTCATATCGGAAAAGGAAAAAGGAAATTAAAAGATTCACAGGATAGAAACTGACCTATGGATTGAAAATAAAGAGTAGGATACTACATTTTAAAATCAATTTGCCATGATTCAAAAGATACTCACAAGGATCACCCGGAACATGTTTTTGGAAGACCAAACCTTCATCTTTTAAGTGCTCAAGGCCAAACTCAAGAAGACAAATGATCATCCACACAAGAGAACAAACGCCAAACAGCACCTGCTTCAAGCGTCAGGAAGAACAAATCATGCTTAGAGCAATTTTTTATAGCAAGAGAGAGGAAAAGCCTTTCTTTTCCCCAGGAATCCCTTCAATATGCAAATCCTAGTATTAAAAACTCACCTCATCCCATACAATTCAAAAAAATCATTCCACCTTTTTAGTCTTTTCTCATTCTCTTTCTTCATCACTAAATGTGTCCAACTGAACCATTTCTACTAAGATACATTGCAGAAGTTATATTCTGCTCCACAGAACATTTTTGTTATCCAGTTACTGTTTCTAAACGTGTACACTGTGAATGTAAGTATAAGCAGGGATCCAGCACACCTCAGCATTTAAGCAGCTAATTTTCATCTACATTCTCCTTAAAACTCTTTTGTGCCCTTTAGGTCCTTCTGCCAAATCCTCAAATCTGTACAACATATTCCAGAAAAATTTCTGCAAGATGCCTGGCTTTGTAAAATAAAATTCCAGGAACTACTGGAAATATTCAGATTATTCAGGAAAAGAAGAGCTGATTAAAAAGATTTACAAACTATGCCTCATTTCCTATTCCAAATGAATTAAGTAGCAAAAGTTGCTATACAATTACATTTACTATTGAATGTGATCCTTAGAACTGTTTCAAATTCCATTTTCTAGTTTATCATGTTACTGATCTCACAATTTAGACTGGTGTCTGGTGAGATTTTGGCCCTAACAGAACATGTCCTGCTTACAAGAAAGTGCAATTAGCTCTAGCGTCTCTATACATTTAACAGGAGGGATCATATTCCTCTTGCATGCACTGTATTTATTTGGTAGAAAAGTGTCTAGAAATTCTGTTATATTTTTGCTGATGCTTTCTTCTTCAGCTGCTTTAGCAGACTTTGCAATATCCTACCTGATAAAATTTACTTTGGCCAATATTAATCAGTCAGGTTCATGTCCTAACATTTACTTTTCTCTTTTGTTGTTTGCAATGCCTCTTGGAACTGGGACAAATATCAGACATGTGCTCATGCAAAGTCTGTGGTATGTACTATATAAATGAGACTCCAGTTCTAGCAACCTAGCTACCATCTGAACAGTATTCTTAGATCTTTATTTCTGAAAGGGATTGTTTTTCCTCAGGTGCCATGAAGGCACTAGTAGCATTAATATTGCTTGTTCAGCTTCCAATACACAAAGCTGTACCAGCAGCTCCCCCTGCTCCCTTGGGCTGTGATGACCCAGAATCTGAAGCAGCAGCTGAAGTAGCTGTGAATTATATTAATGGCCACAGCCAGCACGGATACAAGTTTGCTTTAAACAGAATCGAGAATATCTGCGTGCTTCCCCAGGTAAGTGAGGAGCTTGCAGGCAGAGCACTGTGCTAACCTGGAGATGCTGGAAATGACCAACAAGCCCTGCCAAGAGCTGTATCCTCACACAGGGTAAATCAGCATGGCTTTGTTGATTTAAATGGGGCAATGCCACCTGGTAGCAGTTGAGAATCCAGGTCACTGGAATGTATCTCTCAAAGAGCAGGACAGAGGGGGAGAAAGAAATGTTCAGATATTTTTGTACAATGCTCGAAAGGACTGAGTTTAGAAATGCAGTTTGCTTGCTAGGGCAGGTCCTTCACAGTGCTGATTCATGAGCCCAGTAGCTAACCTGAAGAAAAACTGTGAGCATACTCTTCATGATGCAGGTAATTATTTATCGGCTAAATGCATACTTATCATAATTCCATGTGATTAGTGATTTTGTAGTAGGCATTAATTTTACCTAATACCCTATTGAGCTGACAAGGAAGCTGAATGGAAATAACTGCATCTCATTTTCACTTAGATCTATTGCCGTCACTGTAAGCATCTAGAAAGGCCATAGAAATGGTCATGAATGCAGTGTATGTGCCCATTCAGAGCCTTTGATTCTCTCAAATCACTGAAAAAAGTCCCAAATATTAACATAACTGAAACTTCATGGTTGTTTTCTACTTGTTATGAGAGAGAGAGGATATACCAAAGTCATTTACAAAAGACTAAAACAGACTAATGAGATTAGAAGAGTGCCCACAGTTACCCACACACAAACACCGGTGACACTGCTTTGATCATATTTAATACTTTTATACTAAAATAACTTTATTGGTTTAAATGTAATTGCTCATGACTCAAACCTCAGAGTCGATCTTGGAGCTAGTGAACCTCGCTTCTGCCCTTCCCTTCACATGTCTTATGCTATAGTTGCAAAGGTTCAGGAACAACCATAAAAGATCCTGCAGTCTATAAAAAACATTAGTACTGGGGCTGGAACTTAGTTGGTGCAATTCAGTGCCATTCCAATGGACTAAATGGGACAGGCCCATGTGCACCAGTGTTTATTTGGTATCCGGTTTTTCAGATACCAGAAAGGTATTTCATCAACAAAGACAGCTGTGGTTTTTTGAAAATTACCCAACAACAACAAAAAAAATCAAGTTAACTTAAGAGAAGTGACCACTATGTACAGGCTGGATTTCCCAACATTTATAGGCTAGTTCCTTAGCTGGAAAAAAAAATCAGTGTGACTGTCTTGACCATGACAGTTACTCCAGCTAAAAAAACTGTGTCCTGTTTCTTATGAAGTTATATAGTAAAGACTTACTCAGTTATTCTAGTGTATACCTGGAGCTACCCAATGGCAATCAGCAACAGAGGCCACAGCTCAGCTCCAGAAAAGAAATCTGATGATGTTTTTTGAAGTAATTACTACAGTTCCTGTGCTGGGTTTTTTTCCAGGGGCTGAATAATGACATAATATTTCTTGAACTTGACTTATTGGAGACCACATGTCCCATTCTCAGCCCTACACCTCTCGCAAATTGCACAGTAAGGAGCTTCACAGAACATGTGAGTATCTAAAACACTACTAGCTTGGTCCAGAGGTGTATTTTCAGAGGCTATCATCAGATTTCCAAGCAAATGTTGTATCACTGTTACAGTTTGTAACCACCCAAACACTTGTAACCTCCTTGATGACTTTGTTGCCTTCATGTCATGAAGGATATCTCTTCTGGTTTTCTTTTATGCCTTTTTATGTGAAGAGGACAGGTTGCTGTCAGCATAACATTCCACATACAGTTCACAGATGCCATGAGGCATTGTTTAGGGCCTCCACATTCAGCCCTCCATGGTCAGTCCAGGTGTCACTGCATCACTGTGAACCATAGACAGGGCAGGTTGTGAATCTGTGCAAACACAACCTTCCTTTGGCTACACGTGGGGTGTTATCTAGTGAAATTCTTTCAAGTCTAGTCACCTAGTCCTGGTCAAGACTACAGAAGAGCTACTCCCTTCAGATAGGGCCTTACCTTCAAAGTAATGCCCAGCTGGAATTTACTGGACTCAAATATTTTGTTCTTACACAAATGGCATCCAACTGTGAAAAGCTTTCCATAACCATACAGTGGAAGTGTTGTCTGAGTACAGGCAACTCTGGTTTCTAAGCAGAAAATTTAGAGATCAGTTGACAATTTAAGCCTGCTGTTTCTAGAATGGGGCCCAATTCACAGAGCTCATGACTAAATTTGAATCCTGAGATCCACCCCTGTGTTCATCAGGGCTCAGATCCCATTTTCCATCTTGGGGGAGGTAACTCTAACTGTTCCCTCTTCCCAGAGATTCCAGCTTTGCCTTTGACATCTCCTCCCCTGCTGGATTGCATTGCATGTGAGCCAGCTTGCACAAGGCAGCACACTGCTGTTGCCATGGCCACTGACCAGCTAAGATTAGTGAGAATGTTATCAAACTGCTCTGCAGAAGGACTTAATTCAAAAATATTCATCTTCTTCGCCCTTTATGAGGGAGGAACCTGAATTAAATGTACATAATCTGGCTATACTGGCACTTCTGATATTTCTGAGATCCAGATTTGGATCCAAATTTTGCAGCTCTGGTCTGTGTTTTACAAAATCACAGACACCCGGACAAGCCTCAGCAGTGCCTTTGCAATCAGACTGATATTGCCAGGAACACTCAGCCAGGATTTGCTCTTTTGAATCTAGTAATAGTCATCCTTTTCATAAATTCCTATTTATCTGGATGATGTAACCCTTTGATTTTTTTTCTCTGCCCAGGCAGTTGAGGGTGACTGTGATGTCAAACTGCACAGGGTGGATGGAATATTATCTGTACTTGCTAGTAAATGCCACTCACATGCAGGTAAAGACTTTGTTATTTAAGTGTGAATCTCCTTTCCTTCACCTACAAGCCCAGCCCTCTCTCTTTGCTCCTTTTTACTGTGACTATTAAGACACTATAAGACTCTCTGGGGAGCAAGCCCCATATTTGACCTCGAGTTTACTGGTACTGAGACTTTTCACTCAGAAGTTTAGCCTGGAGAATTTGATTCCTTGTTGGTCTGAATTTACTGAAGCTTGCTGATATTCAGAGTCCCTTTGCCAGATGCAGCTTATTTACTAAATCCATCATTTTCAATATTGCCACTGGTCGTATGAGATCTCTTTGCTCTGCATGAGATATCTTTAGTACTACTTTCAAAACTGGTGAGTGAATGAAACAACACACTCATGAAAAAAAATCATCCCAATAAATGAAAATATCTTCATTTTCCCACCATTTCTTGAGTGAGCTGATACATATTTTCGTTGGTGTCATGGATAGTTTGCCTGAAAGAGAATTTATTAAAACCTGAGTAAGAACATTCGAAATGCGCCGCTGAAGTCCGCCGCGCTTTTAACTTGCTGACTTAAATAGAGCAAGTCGTGTGAAACACTGCCATCTATAGTCTGTACTGCAAAAATTCCTTCTGCTATAATTTGGGACTGATCATGAAACGGTATTTTCTGCGACTGAACAGGTCCACAATGTCTTTCAAAACAACCTACAATCGGATCAAAACATAATCTGTTTGATTCCTCCTGCAGACTCAAGTGAAGATGTTCTCCAACTCTGCCCTGACTGTCCACTGCTGGCAAGTCTGAATAACACTGAGGTATTAACAACTGTTACAACTGCACTCAATGACCACAACAGCAAAACTGCTGATGCTTACCTCAGACTCCTTGAGATTGGAAGAGCCAAAATACAGGTAATTGCTAGAACGATGTCTGCCTTCAATGCGAACAGACTATTTCTTCAGTGGTAATTGTACAGCGCTAACTAGGTATGTTTGCAAACAGATTGACCTTGCTCTTATTTGCCCTACTGAATTGCTCTTGATTTCCTAAGCATTTGTGTCATTTTAGCTACAAGATTCTTTTGCACTTCAGTGAGAGATCCAGAGTTAGAAACCACAGTATTTGCCTCTTATCTTTTGTCAGCAGCTCTCTCGTTGCAAAATCATTCAAACAATTTTCCTGTTTTAACAGTATCACCCAACGCATGCTGTCTCTGTTGAGTTTGCCGTGGCTGCCACGAACTGCTCAGCAGAAGTCGCTAAAGTTAATGTGGAGGCTTGTCAACTGCTGCCTGAAGATCAGTCTGTAAGTAAAGGTGGAAGAGCAGCATACTGTGATGTGCTTACACTTGTGCAGGAATAGCCCTTTGTGAGGATGAAAGTACAAGAGTGGTATACCATCATTATATGCTTTTCAATATATAATTCCTAAAGCTATATCACACCTTTCTTTTCTCTCTGAAGTAACTGCACTGAAACCTGATGTATTTGAATACATTTCAAAAAGGCTTGAGGACTAAAATGTCTTTAACACAAAATATTTTGAATCAACAGAATATATATTTTTTTATTCTTTTTACCATGAACACCTGAGAAAATCAGGCTGTTTGTACTGGCCAATACACAAACACATAGCAAAAGGGCAGACTGTTTCACCTTCCTATAACTTAAGTGCAGTCATTTTGCTTTGTTCTGACATATAGGCTCTTGAGAATTATACTGTATACTTTATAATGCTATTTTTTTTTTTGTTTCTGATCAAACTGAGTCCTAAGCAGTTTCAGTGGGTGGAAAGATTCCTATATATTCTTTCCCTCTGTCATATCCAGACATACGATTATTCTAGAAGAATGCAGAAGTTTCACTGCTGGTTAGGCATTTGAACAGCTTAGCTTTTTTGTCCAACAGACTAAAAAGCAAGCACTTTACTGCTCAGATAAAACATGAGAAGAGGTAGCTGTTTCTAAATGTTCTGATAACTAAAAATTGTAATGCAGGTCTCCTGTATTTTATAACTATTTTCTATTGACTATGTTCTCCTTTGCCAGAATTTTGGTTTCTGCACAGCAACAATGGTAACACGCCCCTCACAGGATCTCAAAGTGGACTGCCAGCTCTATGGACATCAGGTACCAATTCCAGATATTCCCTTCCTTTCCAGAGTATTCTAGCCTACTAAACTGCTAGAAACAATCCCTGAGTTTACTTCTTTTGTTATCTGTGGTAACTTGAGTTTAAGTTTGTATCCTAAAAAACCAAGGTAAAGTAGCTCCTGATAATCCTATGGATTTCTGTGCCAGGAGTTATGTCATCTCTGCCATCCATGCTTTTTTCCAGTTTTTCCTCCTAACTATCTGGAAGCTTCACATGTCTGATGGAGAAGAGGGAACCAAACTCTGCTCAGTTAGGGGAATGAGGCAGATAGATGTAAAATATAAATGAGCCATTGCGGTAGATGAAATCAGCTGGGGTTTTTTTACTAGTAGTCCTTAGATGTGACTGAATTCAGGGAGCCTGACCTGCGCTGCTATAGCAGCAGGAGGGAAACATATATACACTAGCACCAGGCCGCTCTCCAGGTAATTCAGTCTCCATTTGGTTTGAGAAGGACTAGGTGGTGGCTGAATACTTTCTGTGGACCAGAGCTCTTGGTAACACAAGAGCTGTCTAGGAGGTACATGAAATAAAAAGACAGCTACTTTTGAATGCTTCACCAGCTGCATAGGTGGCCCTGAAAGTTCACATCGCACAGAATTCGGTGCTAATGATCTGCCTGATATTAAAAATGTGTTCCTGGGCTCCTGTGCATGTGTTAAAATGCAAATCAAACTTCTGTGATGGTCAGGAATATTTTGTACCTAATTGGAAGTCTATATCTAGTAGGAGCAAGGTACCTATTAAGAGGCCAATGATGTTTCTATTATGAACCCCAAGATACTGAACACAAATATAAACTTTTTCTTTTCCAGCCTGGAGTTACCTACTCTCAACCAGGCCAAGATACATCAGCTGGACTGGTGCCCAGTGTTGCACAAGGCTTCACAAACCACAATCTCAGGCTCTCCCACAATAACCCTGTTGCATCCGAATCCAGTTCTTCAGAATTTCCAACTCCCATGCTCTCTGCAAAACCTGTAGCAAAGAGAGCAGTTGCAGACATTGCTCAGCATGACAAAGTAGCTCGCCCGGTTGGCTTTGTGCCCCCTCCTCCTCCATGCCCTGGGAAGGTTCACCATTTCAAGATATAGGCTGTGTTACAGACAGCAACACAGCTAAGTGACGCACCAGCGTGCAGCAGCACACCAGCACACAGGCCACAGCATCAAGTACAAATAGGTGAGAATGCTTGACTTTGAGCCTAAATGAATTTTACCCTCAGAGGGCAGATCTGTGGCCAAGCATCTTGCAAAGGCCTGGTTCAAAATATAGATGATTACTACATACGGCAGTTCTTTTCTCTACATACAAGGATGCTCTAGTTAAAATACAGAAAATATTGTTTCAATGAAACTGTTATAAGACCTATACAGCAGTTGCAACTTTGTGATAGAAACATCACCTGAAAGTTTACTTCACAATAAAATGCTCAACAGAAATGCTTTGGTATCTTCTATCTGTATATATTTTCATTTAGTTGTCAAGTACCTCCTTCACAGTATTATGAGTCATATTCTAGTCTTGATCTCAAAAATAGTAAGCTCCTGCACTTCTCATCAGCTTCACTGGGATGTGTGGGTACTGAGAACTATAGAAAATCAGGTCAGTCCTTTCTTTTGGTCACACATCAGTAACACTGAAGAAGTGGCAGGGAAAAAATGCATTTATCCCTTCCACCTGTAGTGTTTCCTAGCATGTACCTACTTTTATTATCTACCAGAAGTACTTCAATACTTTTGGACATGGCATCCATGTCTACGAAAAGAGCAAAGAATCAGGACACATTCAATGCTGCGCAGGCTGAAAGCATCAATCCTTCCACACAAACAGAAGTGCATTCTCTGTCTTCCAGCAAATACACAGATGCAATATGATCACGGGTACTGCATGTGCTATGTGCATATGAAGGAATACCAATTCAAGGGAATAAAAATATATTACAGACATATATCTCATGCAATAGGAGTCAGACAGTGATGGCAATTTACCATTGCCCTAGCAGTCAAATCTTCCCCAAATTTCTGACACATGTTAGAGGCAAAATCTATTCTAGGTAGAAAAGTAATAAGAGACAGGGGCCAGAATGATCTTTACTGCCAGCCAGACTGGAACTCTGCCGGCCCTGCGGGTGCAGTCTCTAAGACACTCATGAATCTTTAACCAGGAACGGCACTTGCTACAAGGTAATTATCATGCAGGCAGCAAAAGCTGCAGAACACGTGTCATTTCTGAACTGTTTCAAATAACCTATACTGTTCTCCTAGTTACAACCTTCTAGCATTCAGAAAGCAACACAACTAACATTTGCCCCTGGTGACAATGCAACAAGTTGCTATACAGAAAGGTTCCGCTGTGTTACACCAATGGGGAAAAAAAAAGCCATAGGCACTTGAACCAGTGTTTCAACTGGGTGCATGGAAGGGAGAGAAAAAGGGCTGTCAGCCCAAACTATAAGCTGTAGTCAAACGCGATGGCAGCAAGGGCTGTCAGCCCAAACTACAAGCCGTAGTCAAACGTGATGGCAGCATACTGAAAAGAAGCTCTCCCCATGAAGGCAGCAGCTCTCACATTTCAAGAATAAATGTGTTCTGGCAGGAAGTGTGTTGCAGACCATTGCACCAGCTACTGCCAGTCAATTGCTAAGTGAGTTTTTGCTTCTCTGTAAAGCAGTGACTCCAGTATGTTCTGCATGCAGCTATTCGTTCACAAAGTGCTAGCATTAAGCTATAGAAATTTCTCGAAGTGGTAAGGTAAGTGGTCCTCCCATCCCACTGCAGGAGACACAGTACAGGATTTAATAAAATGGCTGCTATTATGATCTGCATTACTCTAACAGCAGACACATGAGGATGAGTTTTTAACTCACCTGGAGCAATTAGTTTTCCTATCTTTTGTATTTTAAAACCAGGAATTGCCTTACCCATACAAATTGTCTTTCATATAATGAAATGGGAACTAAGTTATAGAAGAGACAGTGTTTTCCAGACTGAGAAAATTCTTTATCTGATGGCAGAAATAGAATGTTTATAAAAGGGAACCCTGCCAACGGGGATCTCTGAACTGCAGAAATGCTGCATTGTCTTGTCGTCTTTTTCAACCACACAAAGCAAGGATACGTAGCAGAACACATGCAGCCTCCGCGCTTCACAGATGTCCTCCTACACTTGGGGTAACTATTCCATTGTTTCCTAAAATGGGGAGGGGAAAAAAAAAAAAAAAAGGCAAAATTGCTCTGTGCATTCCAGTTAGTAGCTGCACCTCATCTTTCTTTTCCTTAACACTTGTCCTCTTAAGGACACATTTTTCCCCCTAAAGGGTACATTTTCCATGACATCTTCCCCCAGAATGGCCCCGTATTCATACACCTGCACCTTAGCAACAGATTCAGTATTTAATAATAGATTCTATGAGCAGCAAGTGTTGCAAAGTGGCAATACATAAAATATAAATGCCTCTTTTCCTGAAATGCAGCAGGAGTAGTTCTGTCAGGTCTGCATCACCAGCTGACAATATTTTTCAGTTTTTTCAAGAACTGTTTTGCTAAAGCATATGGACTTCATGTGCTGCTTTGGCTGGACATGCTCAGATTTCCCAGCTGTGACCATGCTTTGAAGTCAGCTACTTCAATAGAGAAAATTTTTCCTTTCCAGTGGAAGAGCACAAAGAACAGTCAGGGATACAACAATTATAAGAGGCACTGACAAAACCAGTACTAACTGGCACACATCTCCATAGAAATGCCACGTACTGCATGGATAAAGAAAATGAGTTATTATCCTTTAGTTCCAGGGGAACCATCCCCAAGCATAAGGAACAATGTGAGTAAGTCTCAGTTGCTGCTTCTGCTGTTCCTATACTATGGCTACAGCAGCACTTCTCAAAATTCACCCCTTGTGTCCTTTCCCTCCAGGATACAGTCCATATACATTATCCCTCACCCTGAGTTTGCAAAGCAACTGATGAAAACATGAGGAGGCTCAGCCTAGCAATCACGTGTCCCTTCCAACCAGCTGAGTTTTCCACATCTGCCACCAACCAAAGTCTTCTTATAAAAGTTTCAGCTCCAGGGCTGTTGCAGGTCTTCTTGGCTCTATATATAACCCCACCCAGTTTTCCAAAGATATGCTCTGGAACAGGCTCTGATGTCTCCCAGAGGAACATGCTTTGAGTACTTCTGAGCTAAAGAGCTGAGATTCTTTATACCACCAGTAAAACCCCATGACAATATGTAAAATTTTTAACTAGCCAAACTTTACATGAGTATTAGAGACAATTAAGTCCTTCACTTGGGCTTTTCCTTCCTTACTCAATGCAACCCTCAAACCTAAACGTCCCCTGTCATCCAGCAGACAGCTGTGATCATACAAACTCCCATGGCAGAAAATGAGGGCCAGAGAAACAGTTACCTAACTTCTGGTATTCTTCAAGGTGAAACTGAAGAACTGCAGAATTGAACTAAAGAATTGCTCCTTAGTAGAAAACAAATTACTTTCACTGGATCCTCCCTAAGTAATGGTGGTAGATCTTCAAGATAACAACTATCTGTACAACTATTTTACCTTATCCCCAGCATGGAGTTCCTGACAGGTTAGCCACAAGGTGCACTGATGTAATTTCAAACAGAAGTTTCTCCAGGCAGAATTTTCAAGGAACTTTGAGGGATCTCAATGCTCCAGGCATTGAGAGGGAGTAAATCCTGAAAAGGAGCCTTCAATGCCTTAAGACTATTTTGATAGCCTTGGTTCCCTTATTGTCTACTTCCTCCAGTCTCTTACAGTAGCACATTTTGCACCATCCCACTGAAAGAAATTAAGTCTTTGTGCAAGAATAAAACTTATCACATCTGTGCTGGTGATGTTAAGTCTCAAATAAACACAATAGATATTTCTGCTTAAGAGTAGGCACTGTGATGAAACCATTAATCCTTTACGGTGCCTTGTTATGATGTTATCTAAGGGTATTTAATATCTTGAGCCATTTATCCACAGGCTTCTTGTCTGCATGTGGACTGCATTTTGCTGGCTTCACCTGGGCTGAGGGTTAACATTCATCTGTAGGGTATCCAACTGAATAGAAATGCTCAAAGAATGAATTCAGACTGAGCTTTCTATCCCAACCAAACTGACTGTATATAACAGAGAGTCAGTGTATTTGTTTACAATTAGCATTTAAATACAAAGTGTAAAATTGGTCAACGTTGTGGCCCTTATCCAATTCCCATTCAAATTACTTGGACCTTTGTCATTATCTTACTTGGGAGAAGAACTAGCTTACTGACAGAACAGAGCTGGAGACAGACCTGACCTGCATGTAGGTCTATTTAAACAATTCTGGTTTCTTAAGAAAGAAGCTTCCTGTGTATATTCTTGTCCACTGAGATGAAGTCAAAGTTATATGATTTGCCCAGTGAAGTTTGAATTAGAAATGTAAAGAATGAGAAAGTACTCTCTGGTTCCAGAGGGAGCAACAACACTTTTGTAAAACCTCGTAATCATTGACTTACTGTTTGCTGTTGCAGCTGTAGGTTTAAAGGTGATGGTCAGTACGTAATAAAAAGAGGACACAGGTTTAAAAACAGACACAGCTCCATTACAAAAATCTGGTATTTCATGCAAGTCTCAGCTTCTCCATACTGACTTAACATTCTAATCTGCTGCACTGGTTTACTGCGCAGAATGGTTTTACTTGGTTCAGTGCTCTTTGGCACGTAGGCGCTTTGCTCCTGGGCTGCCTCTCGTCCTGCCAGAGAAGCACAAGCTGCATTGCTTTCCCTCACCTGTGATGACACTGCTGTAGAGAAGGCTGCAGATCTGGCTCTTTGCCAGATCAATGCTGACAGAAGTGAGGACATACACAGCCTGTACCAAATTTTCAGTGTCCAAGAACATCCTCAGGTAAGTTGCCTGCTTGTTCTGTATCAGTTTCTCTCATTAAGAGCCCTGTGCCTATCACTATTCCTTAGCAATATCTATTTGAACTAAGAAATATTTCAAGAGGCAAATGTAAAGTTACATTCAGAGGACTCCAGAGGCTATGTCAGCTTTATGCACACAGATGACTAGGAACAGTTTCATCACCACTGTGAGCAATTAAGAGCAAACCTCAGTCACGATTTTCTGCCGCCTGCCGCTGGAAAAGCTCCAGGCTTCAGTTCAAAATTGCTATGAAACACCACTACTCTGATTTAATTTCACTTTACACCTTCCTCCCACTGCCTTGAGCAGTTGGAGTGCAAAGGCTATTAAGTCATTGTACGTTTTGCACAAAAGATGTAAGCACTAACAGGTGTAAACACACCCAGCTTGGGACCAGGGAATTCCTTCACAGACCTCCAAATGATGACTCATTCTCCAGAAGAAATCTGAAACCATTTCAAGTACAAAAATTACACTGGAAATATCTATGGAACATCAGTCTCATATCCTCAAGTATCTTATTTCTCTATGTGTGCTTAATTTATTACTATTTTGTGTTACAATAGCTGCATCTATTGGCACTACCCAGGGACAACCTGAAATGAGTGCACAAGGCCCACAACACATAAGGTATAGTGGAAGCATGTACTAACATTCCCTGCCATGGCTTGCTCGCTTCCATAATCTTAACCTGAAAGGCTGAATTCTGAATCTTTAAAGAAAATCAGGCTCATTGCCAGACATTTAAAGACCTGTACTGGCAAGAATTTGACACAACCTGCTGCTCTCACAAGGACATAGTTTTTGCAGACATGCTGTGGCCTCCAGCAATCTGAAATCTCACAATTACAGATGTGCACTTCACTGTGCTTTACACTATGTTCTCTATATTGCTTTGCTCAGGTGACAGAATGTGTCCACTAAGCAACTGGATCAGGTCTCTTGAGAATTTTTGCACATGGGATGCCTCTGAGCTGGCCCAGAACCCATGTCATCAGTCACGGAGTTTGGTACTTACACCCCCATCCTGGGGCTTTTTCTTACTGACAATAATTAGAGCACCCCTATGCCCACCCTAGAGTGCAGCATGGTGGGAGCAGACATGCTGTAAACCACTTAATTCATCTCCATGCTTTTCCCTTCATCTGTGCCAAGAATATCTCAGCAAAGGAGAATTTTGGTCCTTATCTGTGATTTGATCTGTCATCTAATTCTCTAGATGCTTAAATTATTGCCTTAGGGCATGCTTTGCTCTTTCTTAATTTAGGAATTTAATTTGCTTTTTTTTTTTTTTTTTTTTTGTATTTATTATGCTTATCCCATAAATAATTTATTTCAAGACAAGTAGACAATGTAAGCCCATTGTCACATTTTTGCTGCTGCTGGAACTGAGTACATATGAAGCAGTCAGCTATGACAGGGATGTTTATGGACAGTAACAATCTTCTGCAACCTTCTACTTTACTAAAAAAATACAGAGAGATCTCTTTTATTTCATCAGTCAATGGACCTTCCTCCCATGTTTTTAGCAATACTCAGGATAAAAACATTTTCAAAGTTACTTGAAATTCAAATCTGCCCTTAAGCAATCTACAGTTCAGTTTTGCTCTAATTGAAACTAATGAGACATCTGCTATTAACTTATATCCAAGTAGGACAGAGCCTTTCTTTCATACAAGATACTTATGATTAGTTTCACTGACAGGCACTTAACCAAAATTACAAAACATGTCAAAATATTTCATTTCTTTCCCTTGCACCAGGTCACCCTGCCACAAAGGCGATGCTGCACTGCTGTTGCATCTCTTCTGGCTCCCAGGCTCCCCAGCGTGCATTCCTGTGGTAATCCTAGCATCAGCACTACTGAGGAAGGGATGTTTTGGCAATGCAGAAAAGACAGAAGATATCAAAAGGCCCTTGCATAATGGTCTTTTAATGAAAATTAAAATAAGGATGATGAAACCTTCAGTGATCTGCTGAGCTCTGAATAAACCCCAAATTATCCTTTCCCCAGTGGAGAGTGATACATAGAGAAGCAAGTAGACAAAAAAATACATAGAATTTATAATAACTTCATCTGTGTATTAGGGCTAGTTTTATACAAGACAGCCACAGGCAACAGGAAATTTGGTCCACCCTGCTTGTATTTAAAATTCCCAAGATCACTAAGCTTTACAATTAGCCTTCACGATTCAGCTGAGTAAACTCATCTACCTCAAACATTTAACTCTAAGAGCATTTTTTTAATGAGACATGTCTGTGCTTTTGCCACCAGAATATCTGAGCAACCAGCTTGAAAGCTCAGGTCATCAGTCCCAACTTTGGGACTCCTTAAAGAAACACATTTTTCTTGGTTATTATTTCTTCATGCAGGATAGTCTTAATGATGTTTTTTTCCTCCTAGAGGATATACTTAAAGTTACAGGCTTGTACTAAATCACAGAATCATAGAATAGTTAGGGTTGGAAAGGACCTTAAGATCATCCAGTTCCAACCCCTCTGCCATGGGCAG
>WYDI02026561.1:35454-72146 GCA_009867235.2 Psittacus erithacus | reverse complement strand
TCCAGTGCCTCACCACCCTCACAGTAAAGAACTTCTTCCTTGTATCTAACCTGAACTTCCCCTGTTTAAGTTTGAACTTGTTACCTCTTGTCCTATCACTACAGTCCCTAATGAAGAGTCCCTCCCCAGCGTCCTTGTAGGCCCCCTTCAGGTACTGGAAGGCTGCTATGAGGTGTCCGTACAGCCACTTGAAACCTCTTAGAGATAACTGGTGTGGATGGTTCCCTGTCACCAGTGAAGATGCCAATGCAGAGATTTTCACGCAGAAAATCAATAGCAGAGCTGCAGTTCTAATCTGAGATTTTCTAGTTCACGGTGCAGTTCTTCATCCAAACTGAAGAGCTGCTGGCATCAACCCTTGGGTGTGGTGAAATTTGATTGAAACCCAACCAAGGTGAGGTTGTCCTGTGAGTCTGGAGGCTGTCATGGAGCTCTGTGTGAGAGCGTAGGGAGCAGCAGTCCATGGAGATTTGCAGCCTGTTGGCTGAGGCTGAGGAGCAGCTTTTATATCTGGAGGTGTTGCTGAACTAATTTTCAACACGCATACTTCCCCCGTGGTAGTAAACTGCATTTCCTACCCTGCCCAAGAAACCAAATGTGACCGTTGAAACTCCAGTTAATGCTAGTAGGTTTTGTGGGTGCTTTTTAAATTCAGCTGCTATTATTTCAGTACTGAATTATTTATTTACAGGTCTAGCATTAGGCCACCAGGCAGGAATACCCACAACATGTAGATTTATATAGCTGAATAGGTGGTTAGGCATTTTTATTTGAACTCCTCAAAACTACAGTGTAACTTGACAAGGAGGTTTCATTTTCTATGGGATATTCTTAGTTAAAACAAACAAACAAGCAAAAAAACCCCAACAAACAAAGAACCCAACCAACAACCATCCCACAAAACTAACCAGTGTTCCAGTTTCTGCTAAAGCAAACAGTCTGCACAGAGAAAGGAGAGAAATACGAGTAAAGTTGTTCTTTTTAATGCATATATTATTTGGAGGAGGTGACTTAAAAAGGAGAGCCAGGAGGATGCATTTGTAGTCCATGAGAGGCAGCTGCAGAATGCAACGGCACCAGGAGAGGAACAGAGACAGGATTAAACTGGAACCAGAAACCAGAGCTGCTTCCACCTTCACGCAGGAGCTTTCCAAAATCACTTGCTGCAGAAGCTGCAAACCACCATGCTGAATTGCATCTGGGATTTCAGCTTGGGCTACGTGTGCACTCCCACCCTTCCCATTTAAAGGTTATGTTGGTCCAGGTGAGCTGTCTCTGTGCTAGGTGGAGGTGTATTGACTGCTTAACAGTTCACATCAGCATTTCCATGGATGAGAGTGTTTGAAGGGTTCGATGACTATGTGTGAGTGCAAGTATGTGAGAAAGACCTCCTGTTGCCTTGGGGAGTTAGGCACTGGAATAGCTTTGGACATTAAGTGTCTGCAGTTTTATTTTTAATTATTTGTTTTTAACCATGGTCGTTAACTTCTCATGGTTGAGTTAAAATTTTTTCTCATTAGCCTTAGGGGGGGTTAAAAGTGACAAAACACTCATGTAACAGGCCTGGCTGTATGCATGCTATGCCACCAGCAGCCAGTGGGCACGCGTGTGTATGTATGAAGAATTTATTGGTGCTTCAGTTACAAAAACATCACTGAAGTGGTTTCCATTTCTAGGTTTTCCCCCAAACAAATTGTCTTCTTTCACAAGATCAAAGTGTTTATTCTCTGTCTTCCTTTAGACAATACTTCTGATGTGTTGGCTTAAAATCCAGAAGCAATATGCACATTTTGCTTGCAAAGTGTGAATTTTTTTGAGACTTCTAGCTGTTCATTTTTTTCCAGAAACCTACAATACAGTGTTCTGCCACATTAGGTTTCCCTAATAATCCATGGGAGGATGGATCAAGATCTATTACTGCCTCTCGATGTGGAAATCACTGAATTCTGTGAAGGAGCTGTAGTGGCAATTCACTTTGCTGTTTGCAGGCATTTAAATCTGTATTTGGAAAGCCTTGTTGTACTAACCAGGCTTCAGAACTGTAAAGAATATCAAAGGACATCTTCTGTCTTCTGGAAAGTGTAGGGGTTTTTTTCCTTTTGTCGTCTTTAGATCCTTTTATGGCGATTTTTAGAGATCTTCAGTCATTTTGTATTCTGCTGAATCTGATACTTAGAAATGTAAACGTGTCTATCGGAATGCCATTAATTGAGAATAATAAATGTCCCTTTATATGCAAAGTCTTTATATAGAAGTGACTCCTGCTGCGATTCCTGAATGCATTTTTCCTTCAAAGCACAAATATATCAGCACTTAAAGCAGCATTTGATATCCTCTTGCTGTTGCTGTGGCTGCTACAGCTTATTTTTCTTCTCTCGACACTTTACAAGGTGTGCTGGATCGAAATGTGGACCTTCCCTGCAGAAGTGTCCATGAATTAATGGAACTCAAAAATAGCCAGTGGCAGTTTTACAGAGAGGCACAGAATTCAGAACTGGCTTGTTCTTTGGCAAAGAGAGGGAAAGGGACCAGCACAGCCATGTAATGATTGTAGGTAGAGGAACAAAGTTGGTGCCCATTTACCCCAATGGAGCTGATGAGGGCAAGTTGTTCTCTGCCACCACTTGCTGTGTAAGTACACCTTTTGTCTGCAGTCTGTTTATGCAGACTTGTGGGTTTGTGTAAAAGTAGCCTTGGAGAACCAGGTATGTAGTTTTTTAAGTAGAGCTGTTGCAGTTTCAGACTTTCCTAATAGCCTTGGCACATAGTGGCCTTGTAAGATTTAATACTGCCTGTGTAAGCTTCCTTTTGTCTCCTTGTTAAAAATTCCTTGAAGCTGGGCAAGAAATTACCCACGTTGACCCTTCTACTTGTAAGACTTTTAAGATGCTGGCATCCTGAAACAGGGGGACAGTGGCTCTTGTGTGACATGGCAGGAATTTTTCTTGGGTTTGCAGGAGTGGTTCTGGATTGCAGAAGCACCAGGGGAAATTGACACTTCACAGTTCATGATGAAAATGAGTTAAACCGTGTTCATTATGAGTAAGAGAGTAATGATTTTGATAAATTAAGGCTGTGTAAAAGGTGGGGGGATAGGGTTGCTTCAGTTTTATCATGTGGAATGGGAAGAAGTGGTCCATTGGTTTAACTCTTCACCACCCTCAAAAGAGGGTAATGGGCAGGTACCCATGCTGATCCAGACCTTAAAAAAAAGGGTGATATACTGTGTTGCAGTGTATTGGACCAAGTAAACCCACCAAAGTGAACTGTGATGAAGCCATCCATGAACCACATATCAAAGACAGATCGTTCTCTGGGGTTGATAATGCAGAGCATCTGTCTTAAATGCTAACTTCCAAAATATTTCCCTGTGTGCTGATAATGTGATGCTAATTGTGGGATGCAACTTTACTATTTTTCATGCTCTGTAACAAAAACAATGACCTCAGGGGTATATTAGTATGATAATACAGTAACATAAAGTACAACTTCTTCCTGCAAAAATAGGCATTCTTCCCACCACAACTGAAGAGCAGAGAGGACATTGTCTGTGGAGGTTTGCATATTGTACTGCAAGTGTATTTTGACACTAGAAACTAAAGAAATGAGAAACTAGATATGTCTGGGGAGTAACTACTAATCTAAGTGTCAGGTTTGATGCTGTCAGACTCTGTGGAACCAGTAGGTCAAATCCCCAGAGGGATGGCAGAGCCCTTGACCTTCATAGCAGCAGATGAGTTGTTGTTATTGCTGAGGGTTGATCTTGGAGAGAGATGGGCAAATCTTAAGCATGTAAGTGGTGCCTGTTTTGTGTACATACAGGATGTCTCAGAGCACTAATACGCAGGAAGGGTTTCCTCTGATTTTTTTGGCTGCTTAAACAGAGCTCTCTGCATGCCCTCCGTTGGTTTCATTTCCCTCTGGAGATGGCCGTGTTTCACCCCTCTGGTTGGCCGTGGTTGCAGGATGGAAGTCTCTAGGCAAAAGACATGAAGTGTCAGTGCTGGAAGCATGTTCTTAAAAAATAAAATTTTCTGATTGCCCATGCAGTAGAAATGGCTTGTGATGAAGCTCATTTGAAAAAAAAAAAAAAAGAGTATTTTGGAGGTGTCTGATTTGTATCCTTGGTGATATATAAAAGCGGCAAGCTTTTGCTTCCCAGAGGTGTGCATGTCAGCTGGGAAATCAGTAGGCTTTTGAACACAAAGGTAAGTGTTCATCGCTTGATGTTGGCCAGTTGTTCTGCTGGCAGACTATAGAGAGAGCCTAGCAAGTCCAGTGTCAGCCCAGCACCATCTTAGTGGCAGTGCTTACAGGGAAAGGCTCAAAGAATTGAGTTTTCCAGCCTGAAGGGGAGAAGGCCACAGGGAGTTGTTATCACCCGGGGGTTGAGAGATAACTGAACCAAATTCTTCTCAGGGAGGAATAGAGGCTGTCACCCAGGAGAGGAATTCACACCAGGCACTTCCATGGGAGAGTAAGCTGCTGGATATAGTGATGGTCTTGCTACAATGCTGGGAGGAGAAACAAGCCATCAGCTTCCCGGGCTGCACTGACTTTCAGCGCAGATCTTCCACTCTTGTGTTGCCTGATGGACTTGTTTGGGACTGGGGCCGGATTTCAGCTGTGGTAGGTTTGGGAATAAAGTGAAAATAAGGCAGAACCTGCATAAAAAGTGAGAAGTCTCTGGAGAAGTCTTCTGCCATTTAATTCTGCAGAAACAGAGTGGCAATTGCACACCTGGCAGTTGCTGTGAAATCGCTGCTACGGATAACAAAAAATGAGATAGTTTTTCTTGCTTGAACTTTGGGGTGCCTGAAATGTAGATATCTATTCTTTTTCACTCAATTCCTGTTTGTGAGCAGGTCAGTTAAGGACTCAAGTGAATCTTGGGTTTTACAAATACTCATTCACACACTTCTGTTAGGTACTAGATCCGGAACAGATGTTGGTTTTCCTCATCAGATTTTCGTTCACTGTGAATTGGGAGTAAGTACGCTAGTGGTATATAAGGATGAAGCAGAATTAAATTAAGATTTCTGTGTGCACGTTACCACTTCAAATACTGTTGGCACCCAAAAAAAGAAAAAAAAAAAAAAGAAAAAAGACCTCTTAGCACTTGAAGTAACAAATTACTCATCTTACACTTTGCTGTGGGGGATCATGGATTGCTGTAAAGTAACATTCTTTTTTCCTGAGCTTAGATAATTTAGACACTCCTCTGAAAAGAGGTACCACATGGAGTGCAGTACAGTTGAGGTATATTGGAGAAAAGGATTATATTTTGCATGTGGAAGCAATGAATGTGAGCTGTAGATAAACAACATGGGTTTAGAGCAATCACTGCTGCTACAGCTTGATTATTTTTCTCAGGGACAGGCACTGGCTCTGTCCTTCCTTTGAAGAACTACAGTACTTGTGTCTACACCATATTTTATATAATGTTCATGCTGACTTCTGTTCTTCCACGTCTTGTTTGCTTCCCTTTCTCACCCAAAAATAGGATGCTGTGATCCTGTTTGAATTTTCAGCAGTGGCAACAGGCTGCTACAGCAGGTTATGGCACCCTATGGCCTATAGAAATACCCATAGTATGTACTTCAAGCATATAAAAGCATCTGTTCCAGAGCTTTAAATATTAAGGTTACAGGGAGGCTGATGTGGTCTTGGGAGCAATCAGAGGTAGGAATGACATAGGGTTGTTTAGGCGTGCTTTAGGTTAATAGGGAAATGTTTGTACCCCTTTCTTCGCTGAAAGGTATGCTAAGAGTGAGCTGGGATTATTCCCTTGGCCTGTGCAGCAGAGGAGGTCATGGCAGATCTGGAGATGTGCTGAGAAACCAGAGCTTGCTTTTTGTCCCAACTAGATGTCCAAAAACATTTCTCAAGTGCTGCATTCTAGGAAAGTGAGCCAGGGAAAGAAGGCATCTAAGATGATTTGGAAGTAATGAGGTGGACTTTGTAGCAGCCTTGCCCTTAATGACTTTTATTCTCACAAACCTGGTTTACAGATATTTATAGTCTGTGAACTTTTTCTTGAATTATCAAAATATTTGCAGCTATTTTCCTTTTTTCTTTTGAGCAGGAATAAATTAGCTGATGTCATTTGACATTGGTGGATATGTTTGTTTCTTTGATAAAGAACAAATTTTCTTTAGATTCAGTTTCTTGAGCTCATAGGAAAATTGTATAGGTTGAAATGTTAAGAATTACTCTAAATAGCCAGTGTGAGGTGAAAATGCTCCCTCTGCTTTAATTGGTGTGGCCTGGTGAAAGCCAGCTCTTTGGCTGCCTCCCTCGTGAACTGCCCAGCCTGGTGGCAGATTGACATAATTTCCCCATCCCTGCAGAACCATCATAGAGCACTCTCTGAAGTGCTCAAAATCCTGAAGGAATATAAGGACATTTTTTTTTTTTTTTTTTAATGGCATCTCTGAAGTGCTTGTGTTCATCCAAAGCACTGTGGCTATTAAATAGAGGGGGTTTTAGAGGTTTTTCTAATTGCCGCACGTCCTCCCTCTCCCCCTTTTTAAGTGTCTTTGGACAGTTGCAGAACTTTGATTTAAATTTGTCTAATCTCTTGAGATATCTGGGTAGGGAAAACTGTTGTAACTGAAAATGGCTCTGATTTTTTTTCCTTTCTTCTATTTTAATAGATATGTTTAGTCTACTTTAAAAGCTTTCCGGAGAACCTTTTATAAATGGCTAATTTAAGCTTGTCAGGTTTTAATTATAATCTCTCTACACACAAGTTGAAATGCTTAATGCTAGTGAAAAGTTCTGAATACAAAGCAAACCTGTGTGAAGCTGCAGAGCACTCTTACCCATCTTAATTGCTTCTGGTCTGAACTTTAACCTTAACTCTCCCATCTGCCTTACACATTCTCTTCTCTCATCACAACCACTTTCTTTCAGTAGAGTGCTGAGGATCTGTCTTAATTCTGCAGGATTTTCAGTCTAGCAAAAAAGTGCCATCAGGCTGTGAATGTTCAGCTCCTTCCTTATCCCACTGCAGCATGGTCCTGGAATGCAGCCCTACTGCCCTGGGTAGCCCAAAGCAAGCTCTTGCCCCTGCCACAATGGTACTGCTTGTGAAAGATGGGGAACTTCAGCTATAGAAGTGCCTTGGATCCCAAATGTTGTGACAACTTCTGGTCTCATTTAAAAATCTCTTCCTAACAGCATCCCCAGAGCTTTTTGTTTGCAATTTTACAGGGATTTTTTTTTTTTTTTTTAGGTAGATTATTCCCTCTTAGGACTGTTGTCTGCCTAATTTTCTAGCTGTGACCCATTCTTTGTGGCAAAGGTTAATTGCATCTTTTTCTTAGACAAGAATGGGTTTCATTCAAGCTTGGAAAATTAGCCTTGAAAATACTCAGTCAGTGCAGATTTTTTCTGGAGAGTGCATTTAAAAGTTTGAATCCAAAATTGATTTGGAAGTACTCTAATCAAAAATAACCCTGATGTTAGCATTGCTGTCTGCAACTCTTGCTAGCCCTGGCGTTCTGGTTCAGTGCATTGGCACACAGTTCCCTGATGCTGTGAAATTGAGACTCATCTGGAGATACAGACTTTTCTAAAAAGGATTGCAAGGCACTTAAGACACCTTATTTCATTAGTTCAATGAAGGAGTTCTTTTCAGCAATCAGGAATCTCATGATGAGGTGGACAAAACCTGAGCAAATCAGGCCATAGAGACTCCCATGGAAAAGCTGCTGGGTAAGTTTGTTGGCTGAAAAGTGTAGGATTTTTGGAACTGAAGGTTACTGGTTTAGAATTTCTTTTTAGTCTGAGGTTTCAGGCAAAGCATTAGTAGATACATATCCAGGCCAGGCTTCAGGAGGTACATTTCAGGAGCCTTTCAGGTCTGCACACTGGGCTAGGTCATATGATTTTTTTTTTCCCCATTGTTTTTAACCAAGCGCAGCCATCAGCGTCTTCACGTATGTTGGTGAGAATTAAATGGAGCATAAATAACTGAACTGAAGAGCAGACTTCCAGTTTAAGGGGATTGGTTGCTGCACGAAGCAGTGGTAATGATCCAGTGGTGCAGGACACATTGAAGAAGAGAGTAAAGTGTAAGTACAATCCAAAGTGCAGGCAGCAGGTCATAAATTCTTGTAGTGGTGGTGGTCTGAAATTCAAGGAATAGGATTAGAGAGCTACTGCAGGTTAATGAAAACAGCTCCCTTAGGATCAGCTTGAATTCAACTCAGTGGTCAACCGTAGGAAGAGGAATGTCGTGTGCAATTCCAACTTCTCATCCATATTCTGAATACTGCATTGCTCCTGAAGGCTTAATAGAGTAGAATATGCTCTGTTACAGTATATTTCATATGACTTCTAAGATGCTTTAATGAAAGCTAAATGTCATGCTAACTTGCCCCAGACCCTTAGTGTTCACTTTATTCTGGAATATATGGTGAATTGCAGCAGAGTTTTCAAAGCTTTCTGGGGCAGTTCACAGAAAAAAAAGAAAAAAAAAAAAAAAAAGTCTTACAATTTTACTTGGGTCTTTCCTGTTGTCCAGGGTAATAGTGCTCAAATCCTGCCTCTATACGTCACCTCAAAGGGACTCATTATAGAATGAGTATACAACAGCTAATGCCAAGAAACCACTTTTAATTCTTATCAGCATAGTTTCTTGTAAAGAGGGGTAGCATTAATGGCCAGCTGTGGCTTGTGAGCCCTGACTTAATCAGTTGTGCATAGCAAAAATTAGTTTGAGGCATATAGTTACTAGCCAGCTGCAGCAATAACAAATGTTTAATGAACAGTGTTGTGCTGAGGTCTGTATGCCTTTCCATGTGAATGAAAGGGGAAATGGCCAAGAGCGGGACTTTCTCTGTCCTAATTGTACTAGTGAATTGTAGAGTAAAATCTGTCCATGGAAGCAAAATGTGGCAAAGTAAGGCTTAAACTAGAACCCAGTAAACAGAACAGAAACAATGAAGAATATTTAACCTTTGTCTTCTCTGTCTTTGTGGTGTTGAGAAAACAGCAACTCTGGTTGATACTGTTTTCAAGATACATACAGCAAGTTCTTTCTGACAGACTTCACCTTATCCTTTTTCTAGTCTTGAAGCACTAAGCTGCCTTTGCCAGAGCAGTTGAGTGAGAAGGGTGCTATGCTTTCTAGGGTCAGCAGTGGGATGGGAAAAATTGTTCCAGTTGTTAGTGGGCTATACTTTGTATAAGCATCTAGGGTCTTTGTTAAACTGCACATCAAGCCAGGATATCCAGGAACCTCCTACAGTCTGAGCATCTGCATTACAGAAGCTATGGACTTTTGTCTGGTCATTCTCAGACTGGAGCTGAAACTGAGCAGAGCACACTCTTGTCCCCTTTCTGCTCGAAAAGGCAGGACAGTGCTGGCTTACTGTTGAGCTTAAACTGTCCTCTTCTTCCCACCTCTGAGTGGGCAGAAGAGTTTTGGAAGGGAGCAAAGCAAAACCTTTAGGAGCTGGTAGTAGAGCTTTTAAGGTAATTTCAGACCCCTGAAGCTTTACTAGGCATTGCTGTGTTGACTGCACGTGTGGTCCAGGTAAATCGAGTGAAGTTGCACTAGATGTGAACTATTTTTGGCACCTCTTCTGAGAGTTGCTCATGTACAGCTGAAGCTTACCAAAGCAACTCTGCAAATTGCATGGCTTATGTTGCCAGCTGTTCAGGAGGTTGCATGCTGTCATTCAAAACTTCAACGCTTGCAAAAGGTTAGGGTATTGTATGTATACACAATGATACAAATTCCGCTTCCTAAATCAGTAATTATTTATTGGTTACTTGTGCAGTGATCACCAGTACAAAACTGAAATTGAGAGTGTCCACAGCCAGAGACTTAACACAGACACTTGGAACTGTGACCACCTCAGGCCCCCTCTTATGCAATGGGAAAAACATACCACTTTGAAATACTGGGGCAGGAGGGGTGACGGGATGCTCTCATACCTTGGTTTTTCTTCACTACTTTCATGAGACAAAATTCCAGTCTGCTTTATTTTTTAAGTCAGGAAACTGATTATATATTGTAAAAGATCGGTGTTTTCATGAGTGAGTAGTAATTACTGAGTAATGGCTTAAAACATTTCCTGAAGGAACATAAAGCTGTTTTTAAAAGTCAAGAGTACATTAAAAGGATTACCATGTAGATTTGATTTTTAGATAACACTAAAATGGATCCCAAATGGACTTATGAAAAGGGATGCTATCTCTTTAATGGAAAGTGCATGGTCTGACAGCTCAGCATGCAAATGGTCCTGCAAAGGACTGTCTGTTGTGTTTTGCCCTTTCAACAGGAAGAGAAGGAAATAGCTCTCCTTGCCCTACTTCTTTCAACTTTTAATAGCAGATGGGTTGGTCTGGTTTTGCTAGGAAAGGGAGAAGAGGCTGGGTTTGGGGAATAACTGCATCTTTCTGAATCACTAGGGAGGTGTATTTCCCAACTTCTAGAAGATCAGCAGCAATTGTATCCCTTACATGAGTTGCATTAAGTAGATAGAGTGCCTCTGCATTCTCTCTAAGGCTGCATCTTTACTTGCCTCTTGGAAATGAAGAAAATATGCAAATACAGTCCTTGTATATTTATTGTATTACTCTTGTGCAGGGCATGAGCATCAATGCTTGGCTTTGCTGCAAATTTGAAGAGGGGCAGGAGAGGCTGTTATTTTCATACTACAATAACTTGCAATCTCTTTAGTGTTTGCTATTTCAGAGTTCCCAGCAGAACTTTCTGGTGATTGATGGTGTAAAATATGCTTTTGGCCTGAGTAGGATTTCTTCTAGAAACATTTAAAAGAGTATGTTCATATTTCATTAAATACAGAGCACTAGGATTCCAAATTCTTTTGTGGTATTGCACAAATTATTATAGGCTCCAAAAGTCTTGAGAAATTTCTATAAGCCTGTGAAAGCTTTAGATTGGATAGTCATCATTGCCTGCATTAAGGCTTGTGACAGATTGCTTCATCAGTGTACACAGAGCAGAACATCAAATGGCCATTTGGCAGTGAGCACTGAAATTCTATTAAGGCTGCCGAAAGCTTAGGTTGACATTGTATGTCTCTGCAAAGAGGCAGAAGAAAAGATGATGATTATGAGCGTGCAATGATATAGTTCTATTCTCCTTAAAATATTCACGTATATAGCAGACCAAATCTGTCAGGGTGATGTTAATGTTTCACTGCTAAACCTGAGCTCTGCTACATCGCACATCTTTGCCTATGTCTTGAATACTCAGTAGTAATATGTCAAACAGTGCATTTTAACTGGAAAGTGAGAATTGTGTAGTATTACAGGTGTGTCTGGAAAGTATTGACTTGAGTTTTTACTTCCTAACACTCTTTGGGATTTTTAACTTGATACAGGGTCTTTCTGTTTGATTTTCTTTCCTTTTTGGAAAAGGGAGGGATGGAAAACTCCCTGTAATTTAAAATCAGAAAATAAGTTATTCTTAAATGAGCTGAAAAGTAAGGGATGAGTTCTTACCTTTGTGACCATTTGGCTCAGAGACTGTCCTCCCGTTGGTTTGCTTTGACACCCAAACCCCCTGAGCATAAATCTTTTGAGCTTAGTGTCTTTTCAGTGGTTGCCTGCAAATTGGTGGACTATTGAGGAATATGGGACAAATTCCAGGCTACTCATTCATAATAATGATTTTTCTCATCTGTGATGTTCTTATACTGCTGGAAAGGTGGTCTGAGGATTAGTCTCTCCATTGCGAGATGTTTTTGTAGTAAAGACACTGGAGGAGAGAACTGGCCACCTAAAATCAGAACCTTTGCTAGGCTGTAGGGTGCTAAGTTGTGACTGATTTGAGAAAACTTGATCAGCATGTTCTCTATGTTGAAGGCGGAAGAAACCTGTGCAATTTGTTACTATTCCCAGGGCTTCAAACAGTAAAAATGGATTTTACTGAAACACTGCATGTGCTAAGAATAAGCTTTGGACATATGCCAGTTATGAGCAATTAAGTTCAAACAAGCATATTTTATGAGCGCAGGGAAAATGCTGCTTACCAGAATGATTTATAGAAACTGGTTTGCAGCAGCAGCTATTATGGTTTGTGTTTACTCCTGCTACCATGTGTTGTGTCCTTTATAGCTACAGGTTGTCCTCTGGTAAAAGCAACTCTGTAACAGTGAGAGTCTTAGAGCAGGTAGTGGCAGACTCAAAACTTCTGGGAAATTAAAATCTAGATTCTAACTCTAAACCTTATGTTCTGAATCAGGACCTGTGTTACTACAGATTCAAATGATGTGAATGATTATTTTTTGATATCTTGGTGTATCTGAGCAAATGCCTCGGAAACAGAGTCTCTGCATGTGAGATTGGAGGGGGGTTTAAGCCACTCATTCAGTTTTGGGTCACTTTTAGGCAGCTGAAACTGCCAGGGGACACTAGACTCTAAAATGTGTTTCCCTAAAGCTTGTTCCGAACTGTAGGGTAAAAAAAATTGCTGTGTTACTGTGAGCAGGACTATAGCATAGTTGAAATAGAGGTACTGATCAAAATGTTGTTTCTCCTACTAACTGCCCTCTCCAACTACTTTTTTTGTCATGCTTGGGAAGTCTGTTGAGTAATGATTCAGAACAGAGAATACCACAAATAAATTGCTAGAGCCACTGTAAAAATCACCTGCTGTGTACTGCAGCATGAAACTGAAAAATGAAAAGATTGTTGTTACCCATTGAATAATTCTGATGAATGATTTAAGTCTTGTTCATAAGCTTTTAGCTGCAAGTACTCAGTGTTCTAAATGTAACGTTTTAATTGGATATACAGATGATACGATGAGTTTCACCCTGCTGGCTGTAATTCTTCAGATGAAATTCTTGGTGAAGATGCCCGAGACAGTGTACTCTCAGTTCAGTGGAAGTGCATGGTTTAACTTGTTTCACAGGGTGTAATATTCATAGAAGGTGAGTAATAGAATACTGGGAAAGCAAAATGAGTTTCTTTTTAAGGGAATAAAATTCACTGCATCTCTTTGGCAATGACTGTCTGCATTTACTTAAATGGGTGATGCAGGCCTGTAATGCTTTTAAATGATATCAGATCCTCTGATAAAAGACATCAGACTGCAGCTTATTTATTGTGATGAGACAGGAGTTAATAAGATTACTCCTACTCTTCAGTTACTTTTTCATCTTTTACAGCCAAATGCTGGGGATTTTGTTAGCAGGCAAAAGGAGGTCAGCTCATTTAAAGAGTGTTGATGATAGAAATAAACATTTTTTCCCTTAAGTGAAACTCTGAAACCTCTGTTCAATTTCCCAACTGCCAAAAATCCAGTCTTCACACCGGAACTGCTTCTAGTGCTGGAATGGTGCATCCCTACAATAACCACTTACATAAATTTAAAAAATGAAGTGTAATAATTGGGGTCTTTGGCAGAGAGGCTGTTCCAAGAAATGTGGTAGCTGTGTCTGAAAGGCATTGCTTGGGAAACATTTTGTGGTAGAGAATAAAAACATTATTCTAGTACCATGTCATGCAAGGTGCTATACAACTGCACAGGAAGCTTGGTGCTGGAGTGGTTGTCACAAACCTTTCAGAAAGTAGATGCATTTTATACGTGTGCAGTTATTTGCTTTGTTGTTGAGCAAGCTTTTATGGTGAAAGTAGCTCATCTGAGGAAAAAGTTTGGGTTTTTTTTAAAACAACAACAAAAAAAAGCAATCCCTCCAGAAAACACCATCGAAAAACTTGCAGAGGGAGAGTTAAAGCCATCTGCCTGAAAGCATTGTGTAAAACATACACACAATGTTGGGGAAATAAGCCAATTATGTGTGCTTCACAGGAGGTGGGGGACTGACCTTTGTGTATAATTAGTTCTTTTATTTAAAGCAAAGATTTTGAATAGAATAACTAATTAGCTGTCATCAATGGCAAATTGAAGATTTTGGCCAGATTCCTTGGGGAGTGTGGGAGGACATCCCTCCTCCCAGCCCGTACTGTATGCTCTGGCTCTCTTCCTCATTAGGGTTGTTTTTAGTCCTCTGCAGCGGTAATGAGGAGTGCAGTGGCAGCACTTCTCAGGGCCCCCTTAACAAGGCATAAAATGCAGGTGGAGGAGAACCACCTTCAGCTCCTGTCGCTCTTACTTGGCACATGTGGATATAAGCAGAGGACTTGGGTGAGAGAAAGGGAGGCCAAGGGGGGGGCCTGAAAAGTCCTGGTGATATCACCTGTGTTTTATGCTCTGGACTTGACTGTATAAAACACAGGCAAGCTGCAAGGCCTCAAGGCATGTATCATTAGCTAGCAATCCTGCATTACTCTTTCAGACCAATTAACCTTTAGAGTTGCGTTAAAGAAATTAGGTGGTGAACTTCTCTGCTTTCAGAGGGGTCCAGTAGCTCTCTTGCAGACCAGAGCACTGTGGAGCTGTACGCCATAGGACCACTGCAGATAACTGTTATTTAAAAGGTCTACCATTTATAAAAAGTTCCCAGGCTCTCTTGGAACCGAGGCTTTATGAACAGAGCCCTTAGAGGAACTGCAGCTGATTGCCATGTGAATAGAAATATCAGTAAAATGGCTTGGAAAAATGGAGAGGTGTACTTAGTGGACACTTGTGTTACAAAGCCAGCTGAATAATTTTACAGAAAGACCCTGACTGAGAAGATACGGGTTTGATTAAAGCTTGTTTGTCTGGCTGTGAATAAAGTTTAGATTACTCACTACAATAACAGCCTCTTTAGACACAGACATAAATTTCAGTATGTCCAGAGGTGGTGTCTATAATTTTTTAATGTGCATTGGAGCTCCGGGCACTCAGAACAGGTTTTGTTTTGTATTTACCAGCAGCAAGTCTATTAAGTTGTAAAGGGCAAAGAAGGGACTGTAGGTAGCCAAAAATAGAGAGGCTTCATCTACTGCTTCTAAGAAAAGCTAGCAATATGGATGGCTAGCAACAGAAGAGGAGAGAGCAACTTGGTGGTACTTTCAAAATTTGACAATCAAATAGCATTGAGTACTGTGTTCAGCTCTGGGACCCCCAACATAAGAAATACATGGACCTGCTTTAGTGGGTCCAGAGGAGGGCCACAAGGATGATCAGAGGGCTGGAGCACCTCTGCTATGGAGACAGGCTGAGAGAGGTGGGCTTCTTCAGCCTGGAGAAGACAGGGTTCTGTGGAGACCTTAAAGCAGCTTCCAGTGCCTAGAGGGGTCCTGAAAGAAATCTGGAGAGGGACTTCTTACAAGGGCATGTTGACAGGTCAAGGGGTAATGGCTTTGAACTGAAAGAGGAGAGATTTAGAGCAGATACTAGGAAGAAGTTCTTCCCTGTGGGGGTAGTGAGGCACTGGCACAGGTTGGCCAAAGAAGCTGTGGCTGCCCCATCCCTGACAGTGTTCAAGGCTGGGTAGGACAAGACTTCGAGCAACCTGGTGTAGTGGAAGGTGTCCCTGCCTGTGGCAGGGGGCTTGAGACTGGATGAGCTTTAAGGTCCCTTCCAACCCAAGCCATTCTGTGATTCCCTTTGTGATCACATATTGAAACAGGCAAGTGTTCAGATGTTACTTTTTCTGCTTCTGCAACATTACTTCTCATTTCCTAATCCTCACCCACGCAGCACACACAGAATTTGCCAATGGTGAGCCCTTTGTTTCTTGACAGCCCTGGTTAGATGTCACATGCCTTTGAACAAATGGAACTAGGTGCCTTGGCATTTTTCTGTAAGAACTGGGGAAAAATCTACATGGAGAAATGAAGCAGCATCGCCGTCTTACAGTGGGGAAATTTCCCAACAGCAAGCTCTTTCCAGGTGGTTGCTGCCTGCAAAGCCCAGGCAGATGCCACCTGACTGGGGTTTGCTGGAAGCAAGGCAGGAGGAGGAAAGTGGGGTTTGGTGTTTGCTGTGTCCTGTCTGTGCAAGCCTCTGTCGATGAAAAGGGTTAAGCTTCTGAGATGCTGCTCTCTTGTTGCTTGGAAATGATGTGGCAGGCGTTGGAGGAACCTTGCTGATCAAGTTTGGCAGTTTTTGAAATTTTGTTTCACACCTTGCCTGCTGTGTCACCTCACCAGCTAATTGCAGCGGCAACTTTCTGTAGTGGCGTGTATGCTCTGTGCAGGCCGGTTGGTTGGGATGACGGAGGGAAGCCTCACAGCCCAAAATGTAATTTCAAAACACTGAACCTGACCAGCAGAGGCTGACCTTGCTCGTTATTATCTGAGTGGGAATAGCAGCTTTGAACATTATATGATCTCTGAAATGGTACCTTTTTTCATTAGAAAGCCCCCTGCTGAACACTGACCAAATAGATAGCTTTTTTCCTTGCTTAAGGTACTGTTTAAAAATATATATATCTGTTCCTTTGCTGGTTATTAGAAGAAAATCAAAGTGTTACATTCCCCTTATTCATGGAAGCCTCTCATAAGACAATGGTGTGCTTGCATTCATGGGGAACTGAGATGGCTGCGGTGAGTGCGGGCTTCCAGGGCCACAGATAGAACAAGAACCGCCACTACAGCCAGCCCACAGCTGTACAGGTCAGCTTGCCACCTCAGCAGACCCTCCTGACCTGCCATCTTGCCCTTACTGGTCACACCAGCCTCTCCTAATGGTACAGCAAGGGTTTCATACCTAGGCAACTGCCCTTGTGCTTGACTATGCTGCTGTTACAATGGACCCCTCACTCCAGGTGAGAACAGCTGCAATTCTGGATGTGCACTGGTTTCAAAGGCACTCAAGGGTCTTGGGAAGTCCAATCCAGCTGAAGATCTTGTATTTCTGAATCACAGAGATAATCTCAAGCCCCACCTCTGCAGCAGTTCTCTTGAAAGGGGGTTTAAGGGGCTCTGGTTGTCTAGAATCTGCATTTTGAAATCCACAGCTGCTCTAGATGCAGGATCCTCAAGTTACCTAGCTGAACCTTGCAAAACCATTGTACGATGACCCTCCTAGTAAGAAATCCTCTTCTGCCCTTAAGGATATGCAGCTCACATTTAGAGAGGCTGTTCGAGGAGTGGGCAGTGACTCACTGGTGTCTAGTCCTATCTTAAAGTATAATTCGCACATCTAGGTCTTCGTTTTCATAGGTGTGAACTATTTTCTTTCATCACTGGTGCTGGATCTCACACAGTTTGCAAATGCAAATTCATGTATTCACCCTTTCCTGCCTCAGAATCAGCCAGTATCTTCTCACGATGTGCTGTTTTCCTGGCATGGAGTTGGAGAGAACACGGAATGAAGGCTTTAGGTTTTTTGAAAAAGAAATCACTCAAAAAGTGAAGCTTCTCTTTGCTCCTGAAGTGTACCTTAAAAATAAATAACTAAATAGAGTAGTTCTGTGTCCAGAACCACGGAGCTACTTCCCTTGTTCTTATAAGAAACTGTCACTAGGATCACAGGACTTGCGCAGTCTGACTCCCAGCACCTTCAGTACATTACACTTCTGACACCTCCCTGTCTTTTCCCTCTTTCCAAACATGTGGGTGTTTCTCTGTAGCTGTGTACATAGCATTTCTCTCAGAAGCATTATGAGTTGCATATATGACAGTCAAACAGAGATTTAAGTTTTCACTTAATTATTGCGTATTTGTTGCTGGCATCAGAAGTTTGCTTGTATTGACTTTGCAAGTGGGTTTCGAGTGTGCCGCAGCAAAAGGCAGGGGGCTCTTTAAGCCTCAAGAGTTTCTGAATGTTACTTGACCTGTCTCTGCACTGCTGAGACCACTTTGATAACAAATGGATCAATACCTCACTGTTTGTGTAGAGGGGTCTTAAGTGCTATTGTCGTCTGCTTGAAGCTCTGACAAAGCAATTATTACTGTAGGAGTGGTGGGTTTTACATGTGCCACTGTCAGGTCACCCTGGCTTTTAAGGAAAGCAGCAAATGTCACTTATTACAGTGGCACTGGCTCAGTCTCCTTTCTGGTTAAGGACTGTTAATAATTCCATTATCAAGCTGCTACTTTCCAGGATGACCAACGTTTCTTGCAGAGATGGTGGCTGCACTTGTGCACAAATATATAACCAGTAACACCTGCTACTACAGACAGTGTTCCCTCTCCTCTGCATTGGTTATGCCCACGGCATGCTTGTTACAGGCCCAGCATTGTCATTTTTAGTGATTGATGCTAGTAAAAATGAAAATCAAGGTTCTAGAGAAAATGGGATTCTGGCATCTCAATGAGTTTGTGTCTGCTTTCCTCATCTTCTGTCCCCTTCCCCCCTACAGTACATCCTTGTTAATTTTTCCATCTTGCCTGTTGATTCCATAAAATCCTTCCCGACCTCCCTCTTAAACTGAGAAGGGCAAGAGGTCTCGCAGCCATGTAAGTGCGCACCATGGGAGGCACTACCTGCTTGGAGGAGAGGAAAAAGCCGGAGACAGCAGTGGACAGCAGGAAGGTGGACACAGCAAGTCTGCTCCAGCCTAATGACTTCACTCCTGTCACCACCGTGCACCTAGAGCATAGCATGTTTGCTTTGCAGTCTTAGCAGGGGTTTCCAGGGAGAAAAAAACTGGCTTTTTACTACCTTCTCCAGTGGTACAAGAGAAGGAAAACTCTGCTTTGTTTAAGGAGCATGGCTTCACTAGTGGTAGTGGGCACTAGTTGGGTTATTCTAAGCAATCGTCACAGGCTTTTGAATGACATTTCTTTTGGAGCAGCCTCTGGGCTGTTCTAGCTTTCACTGAGGCCTCTATGACACTTAGATTTCACAAGAGAGGAAAAACAGTGGCATACCACATCTTTTTGTATCCACTCCTCTCCCTTCCCCATCAAACTTGATCCATCCAAGATGTTGGACTGGGAGTACGTACAGTGATAGCCCTTCTGATCTTCGTAATTGCCTGTGGCAGGTAATTAACCACACAAGGGTACTGGTAATGAGGGAAAAAGCAAATGTTGAAATTGCAGCTAGCTTACTCTCCTGCAAGATGCTAACACAAAAAAAAAGTATGGTGCTTTGTGTCAGTCCTACCCTTGGGGAAAAAAAAAGGCTGCGTTCCTGTTGCACTCCCACTTAACCTGCAACAGCAAATGAAGTTTAAATTCCTTTGACTATCAGCTTCTTGCAGCGCGAACTCGTAATGAAACCAACAGCATTGTTTGCTCACAGATCTACCTATAGCTTACATAGCTACCCCAAATGCAGGCAACTTCTTGAAGCTGTTTGGATATCTTCTAAAGAAAATGCTTTGTTTGCATGCAGGTGTGCCGATGTTATCTGTGCAACCCAAAGGGAAGCAGAAGGGCTGTGCTGGCTGCAACCGGAAGATCAAGGACCGGTACCTGCTGAAGGCTCTGGATAAGTATTGGCATGAAGATTGTCTAAAGTGCGCCTGCTGTGACTGTCGTCTTGGAGAGGTTGGATCAACTCTTTACACAAAAGCAAATCTCATTCTTTGCCGCAGAGATTACCTGAGGTAAATAGAGGAATGTGCTGTGGGCTCTTCCCAAAGCCTCTCAGTGTGCTGCCAACTGTTTGTCTTTCTAAACCTCTACTATGAAAACACATACTTGTCCATGGTCAGCCCTGCCCAGAAGTGGCTGGAGTTTCTTCCTCTGTCTAAGCAGGCTTCTTATTTGCACTTAATGTATTTTGTAGTCAGGGAGGTTGAATCCTATTTTTAGAATAAAGGTAAAAGGAGGAAGGCATGACTTAACTGTTTATTATTATGAACCAAGAAGAACAAACAGTGCTTGCTGAAAAACTTAGGAAAAGACTGTTAATTCTTCTTGCATACCTTTGATGTTACACTTCTGTATATTGACTGAGGCCTGACCAAATGTTTACCTTTTCTAGTGATAGCTTTTAGATAGATTTCTAGTGCTTGTATTGAGTAAAGTTCCTCCCAAGGGGCTCTTGTCTCCTCACTAAGTAAACAGAGCGAAAGACTCCAAAATTGCAGATCAACTTCAAAAATCTTTTCTGCATGGGGAATTCTGCCCAAACCATCACTAACTTTGAGTTAGAACTGCCCTGTCGGTGTGTGTCTGCAATGCGTAACAACACATGGCATTTTTTGCCATGGAGTTTTGTACAAAATACTGCATATAAACGCAAATGGATTTTGATAAGACAACAGGTTTGATGCAAAGCACTTCAAGTTTTGCTTTGGTTTTCCTTTGGAAGAATATACTTAATTCCAGCTAATGTTTATGTTTTCTTTTTTTTTTTTACCTGAAGCACTGATAGCATTTCCTACGCAACCTCAGCCAGCAAACACACCTGAAGCAAAACAAAAACAGCCCACTGTTTTAACACAGGGAGGTAAAATGTCATCTAACCTTGCAGTCTCAATGATCAGAAGCTTCAAGTGTTTCAATATAAAACATATCCCTGAAAATATTTAGTAAGTATTTTCTTAGTAAACTTGAACAAACAAGTTTATCCTTGTAAAGATGAGATATTGAGCACTGAGTCAAATAGAAGAGAAGTCTGTTAGTGCCATGTGGGAGCTGCCACCTTGCCTTTCAGCCAGGCAGCATACAAGAGCATCCTGTCCATGTGAGGGTTTTTGCTCCTGTTTGAGATTAAATTCTCCAGGGCAGACATGAAATGTCTCAGCTGAAATTCTGCCACACAGGCAGCAGTTGCAGTCCATACCTGCTTAGGTGGAATGCATCCCCAAAACATAAGTGAGGAGCTTGCATAAGGGTGGAACAATTCTGAGGAAGAACAGACAGGATAAGCAGTCTTTGGAAAGGTGGAAACAATGTGGTGAGGAGTTAACTATCTCCACTATCATGAAATAATTTTTGTACCTTGCTCAAGTCTGGGTATTTACTAATGCTACAGGTCACTTGCTGTAGAAGTATCCTTAACCCTGTCTGTGCCAAGCTGAAAACCCTGAGCTTCAGAACGTTCTTTAACAACAAATTTCTAACTCTGAATTAGAATTTTGGTTCTTCACTGACCATCCTTCAGTTCAGCTGTCCTCTTTCTGTGTTGTGGACATAATTCTGACGTGTCAATGAAGAATATAACAGTTCTTGATCTTTTGTGAAGGACTGCATAATTTCTTTTCATTGTAGTATCACAATTGGACCATGCTAGGTACTAATCACAAGGACCCCAAAATCTCTCAGATTTTCTTCCAGGAATAGTCTTTCTTCCAGAAAGCATAAGCTGGTTTTGTTTCTGGACTCTTTCTTTATCTTGTTTGTACCTTATTTTTTTCTTTATTTTTATCCTGTTTGCACCCAGCTTGCCCAGCAATCCAGGCCTCTCCATCAGTCATCCTCCTCTTCATTATTTATCACTTCTCTAGACGTGTCATTTGTGCACTTGATAAACAGTGTGGTGTTTGTTTGGGTTTGATGGGGTTTTTTTTAATCTGACCTGAAAGATAGATATTCAGTGTTATTCTGCATGTTACAGAGCCCTACTAGAAATACTAATCACATTTGCTTTTTGAGACCTAAGAGCTACCCCATGTTTTGTCTGTTTAATAAGCACTGTATTGATGTTTGTTTTAGTTTCATAACAAAAATAACGGGTGGCATCAAATCAGACACTTTAAGGTGCCGAAGGAGAGCAGTATTGATGCTGTTAAACTTAGATGAAACTTTTTATTACTGCAGTTGTAGAACATTTCTTTCCTTGGTTTGTCCTGACAGTGCCGCTTTAAGGTGGAAAAGCTTAATCTGTGTTCTTCTCACTGGTCTCCAGGTGGCACGACTTTCTGGGAAATGCCAGAACCCTGTGCTAGAGATGGGAAAAAAGCCAGGAGTGGCAGACCCCAGGAAACGTTTGAGAAGAGAGAGCAACTCACAATATAAAACATGGAAAGACAATAGTTTGGGCTAGTGTTTGCCCATGTCCATGCAGCTTCTGTCACAGCAAGCAGTTAAGTGTGGTCTCTGAAACAAACCTGTTCTGTGCCTGAAAGGGGTCTTGTAGCCCCTCTGCCTCCATTTGTTGGGTTAGAGTAGTCCCTGGCTCGCCAAGGGGGAAGTCTGTTGCTATTTGTGCAGCATGGTTAAATTGTGGAGGGAAGACTTATGTGGGCTTTACTTCAAATATTTGTTCTCTATCTGAGTTTAGTCCATTATAGCAGGTTTGTCTACTAGAAATATTTCTTACTTGTTTTTGTTGGAAAGAACAATGTAATTGTCACATCCCAGGAAATCTGACCAGGACTCAGCTAGGAAGGAATTACATTAATTCTGTAATGCAGTTGTTAATTAGCATTCAGCTCCTTAGCTAGCTTTACAGCTATGGTGTTTTGTGTTCTTGCTCATAAATAAATTTAGCTTTACAGTATGTTTGGGTGGGTTCTGCTGAACTCCTGGGTTTTGTTCTCCTGATGCTAAGGAACCCTTTCAGGCTAGGAGTAAGGGCATTGCTATGCAGTCCCATATTTTATGGAAGTATAAAGCTATGTTTTTACTTTAAAACATCTTCTGTTGCCTTCCACACATAATATTTCTTTCTCAATTTTAACTGTTAATTCTATTAACAGAAGGAGTTAAAAGTTGCCATTACCATTTCTCTACTGATTGTTCACTCCTGTTAATTTGCTTTTTAATTCATGGAGAATTACACATTCTCGTCATTATATGATGCCTTCACTTTAATAGTTTTAGAGCCCCTATCCACATCTCTTTTTTTCCTCATTAAACAACTCATGGTATTTGTTCTAGTAGTCAAATTTTAGTAGAATTCATTCCTAAAAATAAGTTTTCATACTTCACACTGTACTTGCACCAGAAAGGGAGTACTTTACCTGGAGGACAGTCAAAGGAATTTATTGTTGGCCACTTCCTATATATGCATTTGAATAAGAACAGGGGCAATGGGTTCAAAGTTAAATAGGGGAAGTTTAGATCGGATATAAAGAGGAAGTTCTTTACTGTGAGGGTGGTGAGGCACTGGAATGGGCTGCCCAGGGGAGTTGTGAATGCTCCATCCCTGGTGGTGTTCAAGGCCAGGTTGGACAGAGCCTTGGGTGGCATGGTTTAGTGTGAGGTGTCCCTGCCCATGGCAGGGGGGTTGGAACTAGATGATCTTAAGGCCCTTTCCAACCCTAACTATTCTATGATTCTATAATGTCACACTGGTATTTAGTAGGTCAGCCATCATGTGAAAATTGAAAAGCTAGACTGATTCTGTGCCCCTAACTGTAAATATATGCATGCATCTTTTATACCTGAAGCCCAAAAGGAATATTGCTGCGTAATGACCAGGAGAAAAAATTGGTGGTTTATGGTATCTTTGTAGACTGATGTTTCTTTCAATTTGGCTGTGAGCTGATTGTGTCATTTGGGAATACGTGCTCCATTACCTGGTAAGATGTGCTTTCTCCCATCTAGCAGCCTGTAGCAGGCCTGTTCCTGCCCACAGCTCCAAAGACCTAGCCATTACCACTCAGCACCAGGCTCCACTTGCCCCATTATTGGGCAGGCAGCAATGCATAGGTGCTTACTTATAGACAGAAAGGGCTCCTGGATTATTTTGGGCAGCTTAGAAATTCAGCTGAAGTTGTTGCCAACTTACAGGTCTGAGACCCTCCTTGTGCCACCCCTCCTGCAGGTAGGTGCTGTTGGGCTTCAACCACTGCAGGGACTGGGGACAGGGATGAACTTCTGGACTTCTATCACTGGCGTGGGGCAGAGTGCTGGGATGGGAGGGCGGCTGGCTCCTGCCCCTCTGTGCTGGTGTTGCTTTGGAGCCAGCTTTGTCTGCAGCACTGGCAGCATAGTGGGCTTCTGGCTGCATGTGCTGGTCCTCAGTGGGTTTTTAGAAGTCTTTCAAATGTATTTCAGGAGCTGCTAGCAGACCATAGCCCAATCATTTGTTTCAAAAGATAAACTGTCGTCATTGCTTGTGAAGGAACATTTGTTAACCTTCACATTTCATAAAACACTTTCTTGCTCATTTTTTAATCATGAAAGATGAAATTGGATCTCGAGTTGTTATCCTTGTGGTATCACCTCGGTCTCCAGCTGTGTCTAGATGTATCTTTCGATACATTTCTTCTGAACAAATAGATTTACCATTTGTTTCATAATCACAGTTCCAGCATTCCTACCTCTAATTACTTTTGATAAGCAAATGCTATTGAAGAAGCCGCTTCTGGGATTGAGCAGCTTAGCATGCAGCTTGAATGGCTCCTTGCAGCCCCCATGCAGCAATATGTGTTTGTTCCTGGGCATAATTAAACATTCAGCAAGCTCCGGTTCACAGGGACAGTTTGGGTGTTACCTCAGGATTTCCCGTGAGGAGCTGACAACTTAAATTTCACTGTGAAGTGCTGATGAAGAACGTGATTTTTCCTTTTTACTCAGCATGGTGCCCTAGTGCAAGCAAAGGCGAGTCAGGATCGCTATGACAGGAGCAGAACTGTCGCTTCTGCATGCTTGATATGCTGGTGTTGGGAAGGTTTTTCATCATTTAAACTGATTAGGGCTTTAATTAGACTCCAAAGAAAACCTGAAACCTGTATTAAAAAATGATGGTGAATAAGTAAAAGAGAAGGGCTTCTTGGAGAGCCCTAATGCTGTTCGCAGTGGATTTCATGGAAATTCTTTTTATCCAACTTCTTGCATGTTTTGATCAGTCCCACAACCTAAGCGCAGTGTTGGTGCCTCTGGTGGGTGGATTGATCAGCCCTGTGTACCCCATCTGAGGGACAGAGAGGTCCCAGCAGGACAGCCATCCCCTGGCACTGGCACCCCTCAGCTCTGCTTATATTATGGAGGCTTGAACTCCACCCTTAGCAGCTCCTATTCCAAATGAGTCACATGCCTGGTACTGGGCTTTCCAGTTGTTGGATACTGGTTTTTGCTCTGCCCCAGCAGGTTCATTCTGTTCATTTCAGATGAAGTGTTCTGTGTCTGGCAGATGTGCAGGGTTTAATTTTGTTGTGGGATATGAAAAGCAGTCTTGCCCAAACACAGGCACCGTGCTCTCTTGCATATGAGGATGCAGGCAAATGCCCTCCTTCTGGTGGGCTTCCCCAAGTCAGTAACAAAGGTCCTAAACCAAGCCATTAAATCACAGCTGGATGGGTAAGCACAAGTCTTCAGGAACTGAGAAGTGCATGCCACAGCTAGCAGAATTCAAGTTAATCTGCCAGAGACATCACTAATACTCTTGAGTGTAGCTCTAGCCTGCGGAAGCTGGGATTCTTCCACTAGAGGAGCGTAGTGTGCATGCATGCACCGAGAGCATGTCCTGCTTGCTTTTCAAGGAACATGTTTAGCGTGGGCAGGAGAGGTATACATGCAGTGTAGCTGAACAAATGGTGTCTGCGCAGAGCCTAAAATGTTGCTAAATTGAAGTGCTGTTCTTGCATCACAGCAGGGAGCGTCTTGCATGCTATGTAGGATACTCATTTCTACACTTAGTATCTCTGCAGATTAAGGAGGATTAATTAGACTGAAAATACAGTGTGTCTTGGCAACATTGCTGTGCTTTGTGATGTTGAAGTACAGATTATTTTTTCTTTTTGCATGGTAGCTGGTCCAGGAGTTTCTCATGGCCTGTGCTTTTCCGGATAAACAAGCGATGTTTGGCTTCTTCATTTGCTTTTTCTACCCTCTTTTTCCTTCTCCACAACCTCCCAGTGAAGCAGAAAGTTTGTGGGGAGTAGTTCAGCCTGGCTGTGGTATACTAGCATGCCTCTAGCACTTTCAACCTTTCAGTTTTATGACTGCTGCTTTTAAAGTACCCTAAGAGGACGTGGTTGTGTAGGTGTTCAGCAGGGCCAGAGACAGCCAAGTTGGGTTTTTAGGTCAGTGGCTTCAGTTATACCTTAAGAAAGACTGGAACAGGGGAGGAAGACTTGGACTTCTCTCTCCTATGAGTCCCAGCCCCACTGTAACTATCTACTGAAAATACGGAGGCAAAGACCAAACAAGTAAAACCAAGCAAACATTCAGGTGCATTCTTCAACTGAAAACAGTTGCCCTTGAGGAACCTTGAAGTTTATTCCTCTTAATCTCTGAACTAGTGTGGTCACCTGACTAGGGGGCTTTTTTGTACTGCACTCCTTCAGCTCCTTCTGCTGTGCTGTCCATGACTTCCAAACCCTTTGGCATGCGAGATGTAAATTCTTTGGGACTGAACTTGAAGGCTTCATGAGAGGACAGCTTGACCAACTTCATTAGTATCAAAATGCGTTTTCTGTCCTTCAGCTGACATGACTTTCCACTGCAGCACTGACAAGGGATGGTATCCTGGGTAGGAGGGTCCACCAGCTGATATGTATTTACCGTGCTGAAACGCCTGTCAGCTTTCTCTGAATATTACACAAAGGCTGATTACAGGGAATTTGGGAACCTCAAGTCTGAAGTTGCTTTTAAGCTTACTCTTTTTATCTTTTTAAGTGATGTTCAGGCTTTCCCTGCAATTACTGGCATATTCAGTACTTTGGTCAAATCAGACTTTTAGTTAAGTGTATTTCTAATATCCACAGATGGGAAAGATAATGATTGCAAGCTGTTAAGAGCCATCCTCACTCAAAGACTCGTGTTGGTTTGTTTCAAATAGTAGGGGCAAAACTCTTTCTTTTGATGTCAGTTAGTTTCAGGTACATAAAGCAAGTCTTGTCCTACAACAGGTTCTGATGGAGCTAGGAAATATATGCAGCAGGCATATAGGGAAGGTGTATGGGAAAACCTATTTCATCTATTAGCTAGTGAGGATCTGAGCATGAGGTTTGGTAGCTCTTCCAAAACTTGTATATCCAGATAATCTGGGTATACAAATATAGAGAGAAATATGTAGCTATATACAATATGTACAAATGTAGATATTTATCTGTAGATAAGTGCCTAGTCCTTTTTCAACTCAGTTCTTACCCTTCAGTGTTGATGAAGCCTCTTGTGTGGGGGAATTATCAATCTCAACTCAGCTGTTTAATTTTGAACTTATCTTGTTCTTGTGCTGTTTGAAAAAATTGTGGCTGACACTCCTAACCTGTCCTTTCCGTACCACTCATTATTTATATGTGCTTGTCCTGGTTCCTCTTTTTTTGTCTCTTGTGAAGTCAACAGCTCCAAAATTTTCACTCTTTCTGTGGATTTTCTCCCTCTTTCTTGACTGCAAGCTGCTAGCTAGTCAGACTCCAGGCTAAGGAGAAAAAGAAATGGGGACTCTCTCCTTTGTAAGCAATGCTGGAAACAGACTGTTGTTTCTAGTGGTGACAGAAATAGGTAATTTGGTTCTTAGTTTAGCCACCTCACACATTCTTGTTGGAGAAGAAGAAATATGTTAAAAGGTGCTAAACTTCATGTGTTCACATGAGAAGTTTCTTACTGTTTTCCCTACAGTAAGGACCCTTAACCATTCCTTTTTCCAAAAAAAAAAAAAATCTGCAGGGTGCTGTGACTTTGCTATTGTTTGAATTAACTTCAGCAGAGCTGGTGAGGTCGGCCATCATTCAGAAGACTACTCTTTAGCCCAGACAAGACTACATAAAAAGCATCCTTCGACAGTTGCCTCCTGCTTCCAGGAGCGCTCCCTTCTTTTCCCATTAATTCATTTGCATTCATTGCTGCTCCTGTATGCCAATTAGCTTTAATTTTTACTATACACACTGACATCAATGGCCAATGAGAACAGTGCATAGTGGGGTTTTTAGTGTGCCTATAAACTACAGAAAATTGTCCTTGGACAAACTCCTGCTTTTAGATTGGCTGACAACAATAGGCATGGTTAAGTTCAGGCTAAGAGCCATTAAACATAATTACTACCACAGGGTAAAAGTTTAATTGTGCTGAATTTTAAATCTGCATAGTCTATGCCTATTTGCAAGCTGGCTAGGTCTTCCTGTTACGTAAGGGGGGATAAATCTGTGCTTAAAAATTGTTGCCTTTTAACTTCAAAGGGAGATGAAAAAAAGGGGTTTTAAGAAGCAGCAAAACAACTCTAAACTGAAACCTTTCTGTATTTCCAGCTTCTTTTATGCCAATGGCTCCAAGCTGGTAAGTAGATGCTGAGCATCTTCTGACAGATTTTTCTAATGTGCTTCAACTTTGTGTGCGTGAATGTGCAAGAGAGTATTGCATCTGTTATGAAGGTGTCTGGGGGACAGAATGCAGATCAGTTTGTTCTTGTGGGGTTATTTTAAATTTAATCACAGATGGGGCTTGGAGTGGAATATTTTCCTCCTGCTTCTTGTCTTCTCTCCCTCCTCCAACAATGTTAAGCTCCCCACCAAAGAAAGTCTCAGCTCAAGTAACTTCTGGGTAAGTCAGTATCAGAGGAGGCAGGTTTTTTTACAAGGAAACAAGAAAAGGTAAAAGTCTGTATTCATTTTTGCTGTTTCTTCAGTTGACTAAAAAAGAAAATAAAATCATGTTCACTGAGCTACAAGTTACAGCGTATTTTTTAGAAGTATAGTGAATATACAAGGCTCTAAATCACTCCCTGAAAAGCAGATTAAAATTAGGCAGTGCTAGAGCAAGTGTGCAATGTTCATCTGTTGGAAGAGGGATGGTACAGAGGACTGCAAAACTTGATAGAAGAGAAAAAGATTAGCACACCAACTAGCTGGAAGCTACATTTATGTAGATGTTAGAAGGCAACACGATTTCATCTGGACAGAACATAAGCTTCAGATCTTATGCAAACAGTCAAAGCTGTTTAACAATTGGTTTACCCCCAAAAACCCCTGAAAGGAGACAGGTGAATACGATGCCAAATACATTTTTCATGTTTCTTAAGCTAACTGTTTAAATAGTTAAGTGAACATCTGTCCAAATTTCCCCATCATTTCCATTTAGAAAAGTCTCCTATTTGAAGGCTGAAGAAAAGCGCCTGCTTAACAATGCAAATGGTGCTGTCTGGGGCCCCTTTATTTTGTTTAATCTAGATTGAGCTCCACACTACTGTGATGCTAATGAATAATGGATATTTTATACTTGTGCATGTAGCAGTGCTGGGCACAGAGCAAATCTAGGATTAACCTCCCAGTTTCCCTGCCTAACGTATTGGACTCGTTTTTTTATTTTACTGTGACTTGGGTACTCTAAAAACAGATGCCTGGTTTTGTGGAAAATGGCAAAACCCTGACAAAAGCTGTCAGGTTTTGCCATGCCCAAGTGAGGTACTGTAGGAGCTGGGAGCTGCGCTGGGGGAGGAAAGGAAAGATGTCTGTATTAATGACTTGATTTGTGAGCGGGTGCTGAACGAGAGCCAGGGTGTTTTGGGGTGAAGACCTGTATGCTTTTCAGTGCCACATTTTTGCAGTCCAGTCTGTTGATGTTAGACAGCCAAGTACCATGCTCAGCTGCCTCTCCTGCTTGCCTGCCTGCCTGTCTGCCTGTGGGAGCAGGAGCAAGCCAAAGTCAGCTTGCAGGAAGAAATTGGTAATGGGGCAGCCTCTTACGTGGTCTGAGTTTGCTGTATAGCAAACTATATAGCTGTGATTTTCCTCTGCCTTTCAGCCCTCATATGATGGCATCGTGGGGGAAGAAATTCTGGTACTCCCTTTGCAATTTTTCAGTCCTGCACAAGTGTTTCCTATTCAGTTTGCATTGTTTGGCTTTCAGGACAAACATAGTACTGTTTCTTCGTAGGAAGTCTTGGGGTTTTCCAGCCAGGCCTAATGAAAGACCACTGATACCACTCCTAATGAAAAATGATGGTAGCCTTTTTTCTAGCTGAAGAGCAAGCTGACTTCAGGAGCACAGAGCTGTGGGAGGGTGGGAGAGTTCTTTGGAGGTTTCTGTAACATTGCTGGGTGGTTTAATTTACAATTACTGGCCAGTAATAATTAGTATTGATTAGCTTGGCAAATTGCAGGTTTGGAAATTGGTTATAGATTTTCCTGATGCTTCTCATCTGTGTTGTGGAATCAGCCAGACCCAATGGCTTGAAACAAACCGTGAGCCCAAATCTGTCTGCAGGCAGCGACACGTTGCATGCACAGAGCTAATGGTCAGCAGGAACCATAAGTCTTGAGGCTCATCTCCCCAAGAATACAATTTTTATCATCTCTTAAGCAAAGTAACTAACCACATGTGTCCTGACCACAGTCTTTGGTGAAACTTGGCTTTGTCGGCCTGTTGATCCATGCCCCAGCTGGTTTATGTGGCCTTAACGTTGCAGTGGCATGCTGCCCCTGGCGTGCACAAGGGTCTGCAGAGACATCTCGGATAAGGCGCCTGGGGGAAGGATGCTGCAGTCGTGGTTGAGTCCCCCGGCGGGAGCTGTAACAGCAGCAGACATCTGGGGAGACAGATAGTGAAAGCCAAGATGAAAATGGCAGAGCTTCCAGTGCTGAAGGGCTGTCCTCAAGGACCGGGGAGCTGAAGTAGAGCGGCTGAGCATGCTGTTCAGGCTGCAGTGGAAGGGCTTAGCTGGCTCCCAGGAGGGACATGGAGGTGGGAGGAGGGGGGCTCAGCCATGGAGGAAGGCTTGCTCTCTGAGGTGCCTTGCAAAATGGTTGTGTACTCATTGCAAGAAAAACTGTGTTTTTTCATTGTTAACAGCAGGTAAGTGAGGCTCTTCCTGAGCTGTATGATAGCATTGCCTGCCACAGTTGGCAAAGTTTGCAAGTCTTGTGTCTCACTGTAAGAGGCTGCCAGACTATCCCTCCATTAGGTTTTGGTTGAGCTCAGATGGGGCAAGCACCCATGGAGGAGGATGGGTGGCTCCGAGCACCTACCCCACTGCTGCAGAGGGGCAGATAAGTTTTGACTGAAATTTTGTGAGCCCCAGAATAGTGCTCTAAGTGTTTAATGCTTTTCTCCATTAGACAGCAAATTAGCCCTAGGCTCGCAACCCAAATGAAGTTTCATCTCGACAATCAGAGCCTGCTCACCAGGCAGTTTTATCCCAAGTTCCTGCACACTGGTTGGTCAGCGAAATGGAGACTGCAGCTTCTATTTATTGGTGCAATACAGTATTTGATACTACTAATTACACTTAATTGGTCCTTCCACCATTTAATTAAAATGGCTTCTAATGATTGTGCTTCTTTGGCAGGCTCTTTGGTACCACCGGGAATTGTGCTGCCTGCAGTAAACTGATCCCTGCCTTTGAGATGGTGATGAGGGCCAGAGATAATGTTTACCATTTGGACTGCTTTGCCTGTCAGCTCTGCAACCAGCGGTAAGGACACAGTTATTATACACGCAAACACAAACTAATTTATACCTTTGCCCGTAAAACAGGGGAAATGTTTGATTCATGCTACCTGTCTGGGGCTCACAGGCTGCTGGCGTGGCTCAGGCTGGTTTATTAGGCCGACCTGGGTGATGCATGTAAGTACCTGTAGCCCCTTTACTGCAAATCCCCTTGGAGCTGGTGGGAGTTGGAGGGGCGAGGGGTAGCACACAGACTGCAGATCAGGCCACAATTGTACACAGCACAGCTGCTGCTGAATAAAAGAAACTGCTTCAGTGTCCTTTCAGGAAATACTCTCCTTGCAAAACATAGACTATGGAAAATGGACTTCCTCTGGCAAACCGATGTTATTTTGCTTAAATTAGGTTTCTCAGAGGCTCAAAACTGGGGATGGCAAAGAAGGAGACAAAGAAGGGACAGGAAGGGGAAAAATACTCTAGATAAACCGTTTTCAGCACTAAGAACAAATGTTCATAATTAATAGGGGATCTCACTGCCTTAATGTTTAATGAGGCTTGTGTATTTCTTCTGGGTTTTCCCCAGTGGAAAATGCACATCAAGGGATACAATAAAGTCATTCACAAAGTTTTACTTGGGCTACCTGTAGCCAGCTGAATTTGGGAAGACTGTGAAAAATCTTCCCAGCTCCCAGAACCAGACATGACACAGTCGCAGTCACTTCTGATGCATCCATTCGTGTCCAAGACAGGTCTGAAGGTGCTTGTTGTTCTTAGTGCGTGTTTAGTCAGGCTTTAGTGACTGCCTAGGGCCCAAGAGCTGTGCTGGAGTATTCCAGTTCTTGATTTGTGGTTGTGTTTCCCAAAGATGAAACTAGGAGGCAATGCTTCATCACAGAGTCACAGAATGCTTTAGATTGGAAGGGTTGTTAAAGACCATCCAGTTCCAACCCCGCTGCCACTGGCAGGAATACCTTCCACTGGAACAGGTTGCTGCAAGCCCCGTCCAACCTGGCTTTGAACACTGCCAGGGATGGGGCAGTCACAGCTTCTCTGAGCACCCTGTGCCAGTGCCTTACCACCCTCACAGGGAAGAACTTCCCGTGTGAAGGAGTGAGAGGGATGACAAAACTCATGGGAAAATGGAGAACCCAGTAACAGAGAACCCTGTAAATACCAGGGTAAAAGCCTGACTTAAAAACTCATTGCCCACCCTAGAGCAAAGACACAGTGGAGTCCATAATGAAGCAGCCATGCACAGGGGGTGTGTGTGTGAATGCGAACCGGTGCCCCCTCTCCCACTGAACTTACGAGACCGTGCAAACTGGGGTCTAATTCTCTTCCCATGCCCTCTGACCGTGGCTTGGTTTAAGGGGATGAATGGGGCTGGAGCGGGTTGATGCCCCCGCATGGAGGAGGAGAACCAGGCGAGCCGTTAGTAGCTGCGGTGGCTTTACTCAGTCCCGTTGCGGAGGGCATTGGCGGTGTTCGCTGGCGGTGGGAAGCTGCGGTTCGCCTCGGCGGTGCCCGGGCGCGGCTGCAGCGCTGGGCCGGCAGTGACATCTAGTGGCTCCGGCCCTTGGGCTCCTTCCCGCAGCCCTGCTCAAGCATGCGGTTGCCCGCTTCTGTTTTGCCGCTCTTAAACACGCTCCTGCAACAGCCGTAGGTCCCGATCAGCAGCGTGTGACTGCAGAGCTGAAACCTTCCCTCCGCGGGATGGTCTCTCTCCACGCCCCTGGAATTGCTGGTGGTTTTGGGATTTGTCTTCAAACTCGGAAGCGCATCTGGATGCTGCCAGCCTCAGCTCTTTGCCACAGCTTGCTTCAGCCTGCCCATGAAGGCTGGGCAGGAGAGGGATGCTCCCAAACTCCACGTTGATACTAGGGCTAGAGCAACCCCAGTGTCCCTTGCAGAGGCAAGTCACAGCTCTGGGCTGCACAGGATGGAGTGCTGGGTTGGCCCTGGCATCTGTAGGATTGTTGATTGGTCATCAACAGCATAGCTATTGATGCTAGCTTCTCACACGGAAAAGCCTAGTTCCACCTAGTTTTCGTTTTCAGGAATTTCTTTTAAATGTCACCCTTTATTACAACGGCTCCAAAGCACCTCTTTTTCTTTCTTCCCTCTGCAATTGCTAACACTGTTACTGTGCTCAGTGCAAAGTGCCGTTCTACTCTTCCTTTAAAATGATCTCCAGGCACTGTTACTGCCTGGCTGGAAAGCACAGGTAATCCTCTGTTCTGGCAGAGGTGCACTTTGATGCACAAGGGATTTGCCCAGTTTGTGAGCAGCTGAATTTTTCTGAAAGATGGACTGAGCAGACAGCATAGAGCTATGTGGGCATTGTTATTTCGGGATGAGATTAGAAGGCTACAGACTTTTATGACTTACCTTCTTACCCCTGGATGAAAAGGGCAGAATGGAAGTGCTCCTATTACAGACAACATTGGAAGCTGAACTAAGAACAGTGAGTTTAAGTAACCCTATCGGCAAAACTGCATAGGCAGATGCCAAAACTAGTTCTGATTAGAAACACCACTTGAACCACTACATTGTTCTCCAGCCACGAAAATATTTGATTATGAACACCTTTCTGTATTTCTCTTCCAGCTTATTTGTCCTTCCATAGCTAGACTCTGCATAGAGGGTTAAGTATCAGAGCAAAATCTCTTAATATTTTTACTACGTGTGCGGTGTTTTCATTAGCTTCATTCTCCAATCAGGTTTGCATTCTCCAATCAGGTTTGCAGCAAGTCCTACAACATTATTCAGCCTGCTATGCTTTAAACTGTTATGAAGTCAACGTTGCTTATCACAATACTGAATAAAGGTTTGTCACTGCTGTAACTGGCTAATAGGATAGTATTACAAGAGTTGCAGGAAATCCAGCTGCTTGTGTTGCCATTATCTAAAATGTAGTTTAGCTCAGAAGAAAATTCACCCTGTAGAAATGGCAGGGTGCATTTTAGTTTCCATGTGCTCATATACATGCAGACACCTCCCAGATCTCTAGCTCTCCAGCTCTTCCTTGGGCTCCTTTAGACTCAATCTGGGTTTGGCAAGAGACAGCTGTCGATGATGCTGGTGGCAAGAGTAATGTTTGCATTTCTGTTCCTAGAGATTTGTATTGTACTTAAAGTAGATACAAGTAGCAAAAAGCAAGCATCTGTGTTTATATATTTATAGTGAGTAAACCTGCTGGTAGGGAAGGTGGTGTTAAGGAGAGTGTGCAGTATAGTTTTTAGCATAAAAGCTCTTCATTTAAATTGAGATTAATTTTAGCTTTTTGAATATACAAAAAAGGTTGAGTTTCAGAACTACTGCAGCATGTGCCACAGAGGGAAGATGATGGACAGTCTCCAGTGAACTCACAGAAAGTGAGAACCAATGCCCAGTTCTCTCTGTACCGACACGGCAAATTAATCAGCGTATTTGCAGATGTCTGGCTGGAGAAAACTTGTGCCCATGTTGGACCTATAAAGAAGCTCTAAAATGATCAGTCCTGTTGTTGTAGCAGAAAATACTCAGTTTTATGGAGATGCTCTGCCTAAAGCTGCCCAAGTTACAAATCTAGAAAGCATTTTAGACAAGGAGTAGGCAATGTCCCTGCCAAACCTTTGCCAGGGAGCAGAGAGACCTTCTGCTAAGGTCTGCTAAGTCTCCTGAGGATGGGGTCATTTCCACTGATCTTTCTTCAAAGCCCAGTAAATATTCGTCCTTACCAGAGGCTGGTACCTGCCTGTTCCCCTCTATTCAGAGCTGCCTTTTGGTGTGGTGGCTGGGGTGCCTCTGCTTTAGGGACCTGGGCTGAGTTAAGATTCAGTGCTTGGAGCAGGGAGACACAGCCTTGTGCTCTGGTTTGTCGTTGCCCCACTAGTGAGATGGATAGAAAAAAGACCCTGAATTGGGTGCAAAGAGCATTATTTGTTCTTTTAAGAAATAAAGATTAGCTTCTGATTCTTGAGCAAGCAGGAAGGGCAGAAAAAGCTATTGGCTGTCAATTCACACCTCTCAGATCTTATATCTGGAACTTTTTTGACCTTAATGGTCAAATAAAATTGTTAAATATCACAAGCTTCTCTGTCAACTTCAAGACAAACAGAACAATTTACATGGTATATAGAGAGCAGTGCCCTTCGCTCAATGAAGATAAAGGTTAGGAGTCCAGCCACCAGGAAATTTCTATTTATTGTTCAGCACTGTACACAAGGGGTGAGGAAGGACTTAATAGCCAGTCCTTGCCTGGAAATTAGTGTAAATACTGCCTCACCTGAGGGAGCCGTGGAAATGTGGATACCAGCAAAAAACTTCAAATAGGCTCTGTGTAATATTGCCCATTTGATTTCCTGGTTGTAGAGCTGACACCTCTCTTCTGCAGGGACAAATCCCTTAACTATTCCTGGTCTCCTCCTGCTATTGGCACAGGACATGGCAGAGACCTGCTCCCCAAGCTGCTTTGTACAACCACGGCCTAGGAGCCAAGCACCACAGTGCTAGGAAAAGTGACAGCAAAACCCCAGAGCATGTGTAGGGAAGGAGAGAAGGCGGGGGGAAACATGGCTTTCCTGGGGTTCGGCACCACTGGCAGAGCTGGAAATCAAACACCGGTCCCTAGAGTCACCTTCAGACCCAAATGGCCTCAAAGTCCCCTGTTCTAAGCATTGTTCACACTTACACCCATTAACTGTTTTTCTCTTCCAGATTCTGTGTGGGAGACAAATTCTTCCTGAAGAACAACATGATCTTGTGTCAGATGGACTATGAGGAAGGGCAGCTGAATGGGAGCTTCGAGTCCCAGGTTCAATAACAAACCCTGCTTGGCGGAAGCACTGTGGGATGGGCACTCGGCCGCCTGTCAGCTTGCCTGCAATATTTTTTTAATTCTCGGTCCAGAGAGGACTATATACATTGTAGTACTTCCCCCCCAACACAAAGCAGTTACAATTTTAGATGTACAGTTGTGCCTGCTTAGCTGAGCACTGCATTGCCTGTATGTTTGTGAGTTTCCGGGATCTGGGGGAGGGCTCTGTACAGTCTGTTTTCTGTATATAAACTGGAACATTTATTTTATGAAAAATGTAATGCAATTTTATTACTGGTGTGAATTAAAAATTATGAATGTTTCCTGGTCATCTTAGCTGTGGTTTGTTCCCTGTGTGGTGAAAGCCTGTATTTCATGTGGTTGATGTTGAGCAGACTATTAGAAATACATACACAGATCCCTGGACACTGCATGAATAAAAGCAGAGCCAGGAGTGCACACATGCAAACTGGGGGAAGACATGCTGCTGCAGTTAGACCTCTCCACCTGAACCATGCAGAGACTTGTGTCAAAACCCCTGCTGCACATACTGTGGGAGGGAATGAGCTGTGGGAGGGTAATGGCTGGGAATCGCCAGCGTCGTTGACCAGGTCCCACCAAGGCCGCTGTGCATGCCTTGCTGACTGAGAAGCATCTCACTTTGCACCTCTATGGATCTAGACAGAGCATCTCCACAGCCAGGAGTGCTTGTTGGCCAGCTGATCTGGTGTCTGCAGTCTAGGCTGTGAGAAACAGGCTCCCTCCAGCCCTGCCAACAGGTGCCCAGGCATTGATCAGAGCATTCATTTCAAGGGTTTGATGGGCTGTTGTGGTTTAAGCTTAGTCGTAAATTAGACAAAGCATGTAGCCTGCTTGTTTTCCCCCCACAACCTGTCCT